>PVJI01034941.1:0-10088 GCA_004026765.1 Micronycteris hirsuta | reverse complement strand
AAGTGCTGGAAACAACCTAGGTGCCAATCTACAAATGAATGGATCAAGAAACTATGGTACATTTACACAATGGAATTCTACGCAGCAGAACGGAAGAAGGAGCTTATACCCTTTGCAACAGCATGGATGGAAGTGGAGAGCATTATGCTAAGTGAAGTAAGCCAGGCAGTGAGGGACAAATACCATATGATCTCACCTTTAACCGGATCATAACCAACAAAAGCAGAAAGCAAGCAAAACATAACCAGAGACATTGAAATTAAGAACAGTCTAACAATAGCCAGGGGGGCGGGGGGAGGGGACAATGGGGAGAAGGGTTTTCAGGAATCACTGTAGAGGACACATGGACAGAACTAAGGGGGAGGAGGGAGGCTAGGGGGGAGTTGGAGTTGGAGAGGAAGGGAAGAGGATGCAAATAACTGTAATTGAACAACAATAAAGTAATTATTTAAAAAATATTAAATAAAGAAAGAAAAATAATCAAGACAAAGATCTCTTTGAAGTGACATGGAGCTATTTCCAAGATATACTGATAAGCAAAAAAAAAAAGGCATGGTATAAAAGAATATATCTTATATGCTACTTTTTGGGCAAGATAAAAGGCAAATGTATATCCTTAGTTTACAAAGAGAAACACAACAGAGATAAACCAGAAACTAATGCAAATGGTTACTATAGAGAGTGAGAACAAGGTAAAAAGAATGGGCATACTTGCCTCTCTAAGTGTACTTTTTAAGAATATATTCTAACTATAGAAATTTGTAAATATTTTATGTGTTCAAAAAATAATGAATGAGACTTCTGGCCAAGATGGCGGTGCAGGTAGATACTCTTTGCCTCCTCGCACAACCAAAAGAAGGACAACAACAAATTTAAAAACAAAAAATAACGAGAACTGCCAGAAAACTGAACTGTGTGGAAGTCCGACAACCAAGCAGTTAAAGAAGAATCATTCATTCAGACTGGTAGGAGGGGCAGAGATGGGCAGCAAGGCAGAGACAGGTCTCTGTAAGGAGGCAGCTGGAGGATTGGGTGGGTGAGGCAGTGGCTGGCAGACCAGAATAGGCAAGGCGGTGGCTTGCAAACCAGACAGTCCCACATTTGTGTGCAGATAACCAAGAGTAAGAACTGGGGAGCAAGACAGACAGCACAATCCAGGGCTCCAGAATGGGGAAATAAAGCCTCAAAAACCTCTGGCTAAAACCTGAGGGGGTTGTGGCACCTGGAGAAAGTCCCAGCCTTGCAGGAAAGTCCATTGGAGAGACTTACAGGGTCCTAGAATGTACAGAAACCCACTCACCTGGGGAGTCACCACCAGAAGGGCCCAGTGAGCTTGTGGGTAATGGGGGAAATGACTGAAAGCTGGTGGATAGCTGAGCAAGCAGCACTGTTCTCTCTCAGACCCCTCTCCCACATACAATGCCACAACTCAGCCATGCATTGCCCTGCTATGGCTAATACCTAAGGCTTCACACTTTAAAATGTAAAAGGTGGACCGAGACAGAGAAACATAGTCCAAATGAAAGAGCAGATCAAAGTTCCAAAAATAGAACTAAGGGATAAAGAGATAGCCAACATATCAGATACAGAGTTCAAAACACTGGTAATCAGGATGCTTACAGAAATGGTTGAGTATGGTCTAGAAATAGAGGAAAAAGTGAAGGATACAGAAAATGAAATAGAGGAAAATATACAGGGAACCAACGGTGAAGACAAGGAAACTGGGACTCAAATCAATTATTTGGACCAGAAGGAAGAAATAAACATTCAACCAGAACAGAACGAAAAAACAAAAATTCAAAAAAATGAGGAGAGGCTTAGGAACCTCTGGGACAACTTTAAACGTTCCAACATCTGAATTGTAGGGGTGCCAGAAGGAGAAGAGGAAGAGCAAGAAATTGAATACTTAATTGAGAAAATAATGAAGGAGAACTTCCCTAATCTGGCAAAGGAAATAGACTTTCAGGAAGTCCAGGAAGCTCAGAGTCCCAAAGAAGTTGGACCCAAGGAGGAACACACCAAAGCACATCATAATTACATTAGTGAAGATTAAAGATAAGGAATCTTAAAAGTAGCAAGAGAAAAGGAGACAGTTACCTACAAAGGAGTGCCCATAAGACTCTCAGCTGATTTCTCAAAACAAACCTTGCAGGCAAGAAGGGGATAGAAAGAAGCATTCAAAGTCATGAAAGGCAAGGACCTACATCCAAGATTACTCTATTCAGCAAAGCCATCATTTAGAATGAGAGGGCAGATAAGGTGTTTCCCAGATAAGGTCAGATTAAAGGAGTTCATCTTCACCCAGCTGTTATTATATGAAAAGTTAAAGGGACTTATCTAAGAAAAAGAAGATGATCAAAAATTTGAGCAGTAAAATGACAACAAACTCACAACTATCAACTACTGAACCTAAAAAAAAAAACAAGAACAAAACAAACTAAGCAAACAACTAGAATAGGAACAGAATCATAGAAATGGAGAGCACATGGCAGGGGAAAATGGGGGAAAAGATACAGGGAATAAGAAGGTTAAATGATAGGCATGAAGTAGTCAGGGGGAGGTTACAAAAAGTATAGGAAATGTAGAAGCCAAAGAACTTATATGTACAACCCATGGACATGAACTAAGGGAGGGAAATGTAGTTGGGAAGTGGGGTGCAGGGCAGAGGGGAGTAAAGGGGAGACAACTGTAATAGCATAATCAATAAAATATATTAGAAAATAATGAATAAAAAACAGTGGAAAAAAGCAAATTATAAAATCAGGCATAAATAGAAACAAATGTTTCTAATCAAGCTGATAATACATATTGTATGACATAGAAAATAGATATTGTATTATGTAGAAAATAATACAATAATTAATAAATAATAATATAAGATTAAACTCTGTTTTGTGTACTCACAACTGTAAACCTACTTTTGCTCCACCCTGTAGAGCGCATATACTTTATAATACTAAATGATATATAATCTAAGGAAAAATTACAAAGGCAAAAAAATCTTAATCTTGACCTTACTCAAAAGCTTTGTTGTTAGCAGTGGTATCGGTACAATAATTCTGAGTCTATTTTCTGTGTACTGCAAGATAGAACACATGAGTAAATACACTAATGTAGTTGGAAACAAGAGTTCTCAGTGTGAAAGAAGGGTGATAAAATATGAATGGGATGGTGAGAAAGAACACTGGGGTGCCAGATTTGAATTGGCAACATTAACATAAACTCACAATTTAAAATTATTTTCCTAGTTCTGTTCACTGAGAAGGTCTAGAAGCAATGAAACTTTAGTAACAAGTATATCTAGAACTCAGGTTGTGGTTTCTAAGTATCATTTCCCATCAGAAGAAACCAGTACTCCTTGGAGAAATGGATGATTCTATATTGGTGTAGAGAAAGTCCAAAATGAGTCTAGAATATATTGTGACTTCAAACAGTTTGACCTATACATATATGTGTACACATACACTCATAGACATATATGAATATGCATAATATATTTTGTTTAATTTTGGATGTGTGTGTTTGTATTTGGAGAGTCAGAGGCAAATAAATGTGCAAAAATGTTAACGATAGTTGACTAGAAGAATATACCTATGCTCGTACTAGCTTTTCAATTTTTCTGCAGACTTGAAATTTATTAAAATAAAATGTAGGAGTAGGGGAAAAATTTCAAATGTAAAAATTAAAAATAACATAAAAATGTACTCCATCCAGAACATAAATTGAAGGTTGGATGTTTTTTCATTTTACAATTTTGAGTCCGCTTGACATTTGAAAGTAATTTCAAGGATGGGAAAGCATCATCTGTTGAAGAAAAGTTCAAAGAAAATCAGAGGAAATAATAATGATAAATTTAGTAGAAAATTATGGAAGAGAGATCAGAAGATAAATGGGGCAAAGGGCTTCTAAACTAGAACAGTGCGACAAGCCATCACTGAACCCACTGGCAGACTTTCTGGAGGCTTTTCCTGGGAGAAACAAATTTTAAGTTCTCATGCCTTCAACCTTCTTCTGATGGACTTATTCAGATGTGTCTACCTGAAGAGTAAGGCTAAGAGGGAAAGCTTCCAAGATACTGTAAGAAGCAGCAGAAAGCCCTGGCTGGTGTAGCTCAGTGGATTGAGCGCGGGCTGGGAACCATGCAGTCCCGGTTCGATTCCCAGTCAGGGCACCTGCCTGGGTTGCAGGCTGGGTCCCCAGTGAGGGCCATGTGAGAGGCAGCCATACATTGCTGTTTCTCTCCCTCTCTTTCTCCCTCCCTTCCCCTCTGTCTAAAAATAAATAAATACTTAAAAAAAAAAAAAAAAAAGAAGCAGCAGCAAACCAGGGTGGCAGGGCAAACACTCTACTGGTGGTCACCCACATTTCCAAGGTGGGATTTTACTTCTGTACTAGGACGCTGGATATAAAATGACCTGTCACAACTGATCTTACTACCAAGTGTCTGTGAGAGAAGTCCCACTTCTTTACATGCATGGGACATTTGACTGTTTCTAAGGCGCTACCACTATAGACACCCATCTCATTTGATCTTGAAAATCAACATATGGTGTACCAGGAGGAGCAGATTATTTCAAATCTAGGTTTTGCAGGTGACAAGCTGATAGGACACTCTGCCTGAGGTTACATGACTGGCATGTGCAGATGGGAAGATGATCTACATGGAGCCCGTGTTCCCTCTCAATTGCTCTGTAGAAATAATACATGGTGGTGACAGCAAGAGGTGGCAGTTGCCCCAACAACAGTGTCGGGGAAGCTGATTCTTTGCTGGACCTCCTTGAACTATAGGAAAGTGTGGCAAAGCTGTAAGACATGGGCTCAGGGAAGCGCCTGAGAATCAAGCTTACTATCAGGAAGCAGCGCATTTTCGTTGGTTGATGTGACACTTGTTTTCCAGCTGCAGCCTGTGATGGTGCTCTGGAATTTTTCTTTCATTGGGGGTGTCCCCAACATAAAGCGAAAACTTCAAATTTGACTTCCATTAAATACTGTTTACAAACTTTCTAATAGAACAGAGGGTTTTTATGGGTGCTTCAGGCTCAGAAGGAATAAAAGAAAATGATAACCTTGTTTTAAAGTTTTGTTGCATTTGCGTGCTACTGTCTTGGTAATACAGTACTTACTTGTCTTTTGCACACATGCAGGCTTTGTCATTACACACTGTGATAGAAAGTCCCCCTGGGAAGGACTCCACAAGATCCCCTTCCACAGGGTGAGCTTTCGGCAACCAGCAAGTGAAGACACCTTGTCTAATACCCTGGATGTTGAGAACCACATGGCCCACCTGCTTCAATTACACTAGCTGACAGCCTGCCAACTCCAGAAATGTGGAAATATAATAGATCATCATGCTTGTAACTGACCTGCCAGCTGTGTGCAGAGCAATCTCAGCAGAGACCAGCTGGGCTGCACCAGGGTAGAAAAATTATCCAGCTAATCTCCAAAATTGAGTTAAATAAAGGATGCTGTTTTATATCATTAAGTTTTGGGGTCATTTGTTATTCAGTAAAAGCTAACTGATACATCCTTTTACCCTTCTGATAAATTCCTCACAATATAGTTTTCCCCTAAACTAATTTGAAGTGTGTGGCTTTGTATTTGTGTATGTTTTTACTTGTAACCCAAGAATCTTGACTAAGGGAAAAACTATATTGATAGAGAAGGCTACAATTAACAGAGCTGCAGAGAGAATGTGGAACTCATGGGCTGAGTCACCCCTGGTGGTGTATAGAGAGAATACCTTCATTTGCACCATGTTATGATAAAACAGCTAATTAAGCAAGGAGCCCACACACCCCAATACCAGTGCTCATAAAATTTGTTGTTTATCCTATTCTTTACCTTGTAATCCTTGTCTTGTGGAATGCAATATATTCTCTGCTCTGGTAGCCAATTTATGGTGTTGCAGAATAGATTTTTGCCTTTTGAAGATCCAAGATGGTATAGGAGTAAATGGAAGCTACATTAATCTCCTCCCAGGACCAATCTGGAATTACAAGTAAATTGTAGAGAAATCATCCTGAATGACCAACTAGACACTAGCTGGAGAGAAACCTTATAACCAAGGTTAGACAGAAGAAACCACTTCACTACAATGAGACTGGTAGGGAGTGAGGAGGAGGCGCAAGAGGGCTGGCTGGGCTCCCAGGGTGGAAGCTACAGTTCCAGAGGGATATTTCAGCAGGTCAGGGGTTCCCCCTGAGAAGTGTGGAGTCTAAACCCCAAGCTAAGCACCCCAGCCTACAGCACCAGTGTTGGAAAGAAACACAGATAACATACAGCTGTGAAAAGCAGCAGGGTTTCTGTCTTCAGGGAGAGATGGCTAGAGAAACAGAGAGTCTCTTAAAAGGCCAATGCACAAAATTTTGTTTGTAGATACTTACCCTGGGCTCTGGCAGAGGGAGGGCAGAGTGGGCTAGAGATGTTTGAGGAGAGTCTGGAGTTGGTGGCTCTGGGGAGGGAACTGAAGGAACAGCTGCCAGGATCCCTGTGCTAAGTCATTCCCCACACTGCAGAGACCATCTTTCTCAGGCAGAGCACTCCTCTCCAAATGGCATCAGCCTGAAGGGAAGCAATAGCCCTGCCCACAGGAATCACTCTGCCCGACTCTGTGGTGCTTAAACCAGGCTGCTGATTACAGATGGAGGCTATATTACCAATCAGTTTAACAAGTAAGGTGGAAAATACAAAGAAGCAGCCAAAATGGGAAGACAAAGAAACAGACCCCAAATGAAAGAACAAAAAACTTCTCCAGAAGAACTAGATGAAATGGAGGAAAGCAATTTATCAGATAGAGAGTTTAGAGTAATGATTGTAAGAATACTCAACATGCATGAAAAAGGACATAGAAGCCATAAAAAAGGACAAGTCAGAAATAAAGGATACCACACTGAAATAAATAATACACTGGAAGGAATAAACAGTAGGTTAGATGAAGCAGAGGATTGAATCAGATGACTTGGAAGACAAGGTGGAAAAAAACACCCAGGCAGAGCAGCAAAAGGAAAAAAGAACTTTAAAAGATGAGGGGAGCTTAAGAAACATCATGGACAACACGGAGCATAACAACACCCACGTCATGGGATCGCCATAAGGAGAAGAGAGCAAGCAAGGGATTGAGAACCTATTTGAAGAAATAATGACTGAAAACTTCCTTAATCTGGTGAAGGAAAGAGACACACAAGTCCAGGAAGCTCAGAGAGTCCTAAAGAAGTTCGACCCAAAGAGGCCTATACCAAGACACATCCTAACTAAAATGACAAGGCTTAAAGACAAGGAGAGAATCCTAAAAGCTACAAGAGAAAAGCAGGTAGTTATATACAAAGGAACACCAATTAGACTGTCATCTGATTTCTCAACAGAATTATTTCAGGCCAGAAGGGAGTGGTGTGAAATATTCAAAGTGATGAAAAGCAAGGACCTAAAGCCAAGGCTACTTTACCCAGCAAGAATATCATATAAAATCTAAGGAGAAATAAGGAGCTTCGCAGACAAGAAAAAGCTTAAGGAGGTTGTTAACACCAAACCAGTGCGGCAACAAATGTTAAAGGGCTTGCTTGAAGAAGGAAGAAGAAGGAAGAAGGAAGAAGAAGAAAAACAGAAGGAAAAAGACTCAGAGGAAAACAGTCTAACAATAAATGGCACTACATATGTATCTATCAATAATCACCTTAAAGTTAAATGGTTAAATGCCTGATCAAAAGACAGAAGGTAGCTGAATGGATAAGAAAAGAAGACTCATATATTTGCTCTCTCCAAGACACACAGCTCAGTCTGAAAGATACACACAGACTGAAAATAAAGGAATGGGAAAAAATACTCTGGAAATGGAAAGGAAAAAAAGTTGGCGTAGCAGTACTTATATTCAACAAAATAGACTTTAAAATCAAAACTATAGTAAGAGACAAAGAAGGACACTACATAATGATAAAGGGAACAATCCAAGAAGAGAATATAACCTGAGTAAACATTTATATAACCAACATATGAGCACCTAAATATGTAAAGCAAATCTTGATGGACATAAAGGTTGAGATGGACAGAAATGCAGTCATAGTTGGGGATTTTAATACCTCATTGACCTCGATGGATAGATCTTCCAGGCAGAAAAACTACAAGGAGACAGCAGCCTTAAATGACACACTAGATCAAATAGATTTAATTGATATCTTCAGGGCATTTCATCCCAAAGCAGCAGAATATACATACTTTTCAAGGGCACATGGAATGTTTTTTAGGCAGACTGCATGTCAGGACACAAAACAAGTCTCAATAAATTTAAGAAGACTGAAATCATATCAAACATCTTCTATGACCACAATGCTATGAAACTAGAAATCAACCACAAGAAGAACACTGAAAAACACACAAAGACATGGAAGCTAAATAACGTTATTAAACAATTAATGGGACAACAAAGAGGTCAAGGAAGAAATCAAAAGATACCTTAAGACAAATGAAAATGAGACAACAATTGACACAACAATCCACAATCTGCGGGACACTAGGAAAGCAATCCTAAGAGGGAAATTCATAGTATTACAGGATTATCTCAAAAAACAAGAAAAGGCTCAAATAAACAATCTAACCTCACACTTAAAGGAACTTGAAAAAGAACAATAAACAAAGCCCAAAGTGAGTAGAAGGAAGGAAATAATAAAGATCAGAGCAGAAATAAATGAAATAGATTTTTTAAAAAGTACAAAAAAAAAAATCAATGAATGCAAGAGCTGGTACTTTGAAAAGATAAGATTGACAAACCTTTAACCAGACTCATCAAGAAAAAAAAAGAGAAAGGACCCCAAAAAATAGAATCAGAAATGAAAGACGAAGTAACAAATGACACCAAGGAAATACAAAGAATTGTTAGAAAATATTATGAACACCTACATGCAACAAACTGGACAACCTGGATGAAATGGATAAATTCCTGGAAACATATAATCTTCCAAAACTAAATCAGGAAGAATCTCAGAATCTCAATAGACAGACTATACCTAATGAAATTGAAGCAGAAATAAAAAAATCTCCCAATAAACTAAAGCCCTGGATCAGATGGCTTCACAGGTGAATTTTACCAAATATTCCAAAAAGAACTAATACCTCTCCTTCTCAAACTATTTCATAAAATTCAGGAGGAGGGAACGCTCCCAAGGCCAGCACTATCCTAATTCCAAAACCACATAAAGATGCTACAAAGAAAGAAAATTATAGGCATAGATGCTAAAATCTTCAACAAAATATTAGCAAACAGCATGCAACAATGCATCACGAAGATCATATATCATGATCAAGTGGGATTTATTTTGGGAATACAAAGTTTGTACATTTGTAAATCTATAAATGTGATTCACCGCATAAACAAAATGAAGGACAAAAACCACATGGTCATATCAATAGATGCAGAAAAAGCATGTGATAATATCCAGCACCCACTTATGATAAAAACTCTCAGCAAAGTGAGATTAGAGGAATCATACCTAAATACAGTAAAGGCCATATATGACAAACCCACTGCCAGCATCATACGTAATTAGCAAAAACTGCAAGCATTCCCCTTAAGATCAGGAACAAGACAGGAATGTCCTCTTTCACCTCCCTTATTCAACATAGTACTTGAAGTCCTAGACAGCAATCAGACAAGAAGAAGAAATAAAAGCATCCAAACTGGAAAGGAAGAAGTAAAACTGTCATTATTTGCAGATGACATGATACTGTACCTAAAGAACCCCAAAGATTCCACCAAGAAACTACTAGAACTGATAAATGAATTCAGTGAAGTAGCAGGATACAAAATTAATATCCAGATAAGTTGCATTTTCATATGTCAATAATGAACTAACAGAAAGGGAAATTAAGAAAACAATTCCATTTGCAATTGCTTCAAAAAGGATAAAATACCTAGGAATAAACCTAACCAAGGATGTAAAAGACCTGTACCCAGAAAATTATAAGACACTAAAGAAAGAAATGAACAAGATACAAATAAATGGAAGCACATACTGTGTTGATGGATAGGAAGAATTAACATCATTAAAATTCCCATACTACCCGAAGCAATCTATAGATTAAACGCAATTCTTTTTTTT
>PVJI01034940.1:0-10075 GCA_004026765.1 Micronycteris hirsuta | reverse complement strand
CTTAAAGGTGAGTTTATTTCTTTGACATGTACATTTTTAATTTTAAAAATATTACCAAATTGCTCTTTGTAGTGGTTGTACTAACATATACTCCTACAGAAATGTAGTTCTATTTTTTATTGCTATGCAGTATTTCTTTGTATGAAAAGATTACTCTCTAGATTATACTGTTAATGAATATTTAGGTTTCAATGATTTGCAATGATGTTGCTGTGAACATATTTCTGTTTTGTTGAATGATGTGGAATTGCTAATATTTGATTATTTTAAAAATGGGAGTTTTATATGGTTAAGTTCAATAGGTGTTTTGGTGCACATATACATGAGTTTCTCTGAGGTAAGTACTTTTTAAGTGGAGTTCCTGGGTCATATGATGTGTTATGTTTAACTGGTTGTGTAATGTCTCATGGTTTTAAATTTCATTTTTCTAATAACATGAATATAAGCACCTTTTAATATATTCATATTTTATGTTTTTATTGGATATCTTTCCTTACCAAGTGATTGGTCAAGTCCCTTAATATCTTTTTTTCTTAAACATTTATTAATCTATTTAAAAATACCACAAATAATAGCCCATTACATGTAAACTTATATTACATTTCTTTTATTTTCATAAATATATTTTATGATTATGCTATTAGAGTTGTCCCATTCTCCTCCCTTTATTCCCCTCCACCCTGCACACCCCCTTCCACTCACATTCCCCCCCTTTAGTTCATATCCATGGGTTATACATATAAGTTCTTTGGCTTCTACATTTCCTGTACTATTCTTAACCTCCCCCTGCGTATTTTCTACCAGCCATTTATGCTTCTTGTTCTCTGTATCTTTTTCCCCCTCTCACTGCCCCCGCCGCCGATAACCCTCCATGTGATCTCCATTTCTGTGATTCTGTTCCTGTTATAGTTGTTTGCTTAGTTTGTTTTTGTTTTAGGTTTTGTGGTTAGTAACTGGGTTTGTTGTCATTTTACTGGTCATATTTTTTATCTTCTTTTTCTTAGATAAGTCCTTTTAATATTTCATATAATAAGGGCTTGATGATGATGAACTCCTTTAACTTGATTTTATCTGGGAAGCACTTTATCTGTCCTTCCATTCTAAATGCTAGCTTTGCTGGATAGAGTGATCTTGGATGTAGGTCCTTGCCTTTCATGACTTCGAATGCTTCTTTCCAGCCCCTTCTTACCTGCAAACGTTCTTTTGAGAAATCAGCTGATAGTCTTATGGGAACTCCTTTGTAGGTAACTCCTTTTCTCTTGCTGCTTTTAAGATTCTCTCCTTATCTTTAATCTTGGCTAATGTAAGTATGATGTGCCTTGGTGTGTTCCTCCTTGGGTCCAACTTCTTTGGGATTCTCTGAGCTTCCTGGACTTCCTGGAAGTCTATTTTCTTTGATGTCCTGGAGGTTCATAAGCCTCTCCTCATTTTTTTTGAATTCTTGTTTTTTCATTCTGTTTCAGTTGAATGTTTCTTCTTTCTGGTCCACACTGTTGATCTGAGCCTGGGTTTTCTTCCTGTTACTGTTGTATCCCTGTACATTTTTCTTTATTTCACTTAGCATAGCCTTCATTTTTTCCTCTAATTTGCAACCATATTCAACCAATTCTGTGAGCATTCTGATTACCAGTGTTTTGAACTCTGCATCTGGTAGGTTGGCTATCTCTTCATCACTTAGTTGTATTTTTTCTGGGGCTTTGATCTGTTCTTTCATTTGGACCTTTTTTTTTTTTTTGTCTTTGAGTGCCTGTTATGTAGTAAGGGGTGGAGCCTTAGGTGTTCACCAGGGCAGGGTAACCCAGGTCACTGCATTGTGGCACTGTATGTGGGGGAGGGGTTCGAGAGGGAACAATGCTGCTTGCCCCGCTCTATGCTGGTTTTCAGTCACTTCCCCCACTACCCACAAATTGGGTCCTTCTGGTCCTGATTCTCAGGTGGATGGGTTTGTGTATGTTCTAGGACCCTGTGGGTCTCTCCAGTGAACTCTCCCGTGAAGCTGGGAGTTTCTCCTGCTGACGCCTCAACCCCCACAGTGTTTTCAGTCAGGTTTGAGGCTTTATTTTCATGCTGTAACTGTGGGTTGTGCGGTCTGTGTTGATCCCCAGTTGCTCCTACTGGTTTATCTGCATGTGAACGTGGGACTGCCCTGTCTGCCAGCTGCTGCCTCTCCCGGTCCTCCAGCCACTGAGTCCTTCACGCCCAGCCACCCGTCTCTGCCCCTCCTACCAGTCTGGATGAGTGTTTCCTCTTTAAGTCCTTGGTTGTCAGACCTCCATACAGTTTGATTTTCTGTCAGTTCTGGTTGGTTTTTGTTTTCAAATTTGTTGTCCTTTTGGTTGTGCGAGGAGGCACAGTGTGTCTACCTACACCTCCATCTTGGCTGGAAGTCACGCAGCAATCCCTTGATGATATCTTTTACTTTTGAGTTATAGGCATTCATTTTATAGTCTATACCTCCCATTTCCACTGTGGTTTGTCTGATAGTTCTCGTAAGTAGTGGGGGTTTTCTGTTGTGTTTTTTTCAGTGTGTGTTTGCTTTTTTTAATGTGCAGATTTGTTCTTGATGAAATATCTTTTCCTTTATGGTTAATGCTTTTGGTATCTTGTTTTTAAGAAATCTTCCTGTACCTGAGGTCATAGAGATATACTCCTGTGTTTTAAAAGCTTTACCTTTTCTCCTTCTTACTTAGGTTTCTGATTCATCTGGGTTTGTAGGAAAAACTCTTTAAATTAAGGAAATTGACCTTCTAAAACTAAAGTGAATTGCAGTTATATTTTCTACATTTTGTTTCGTTGACAACTTTTTTTTGCAATGCTGAAATTTTAGAATTTATGTAAATTAATATGGATTATGAGTTTTGTATCACAGAAGAAACTTCCTCATTCCGGGGTAATGCATTTTTAAAAATTATCTTTTGTGCCCTGGCTGGTATGGCTCAGTGTATTGAGCACTGGCCTTCGAACTGAAAGGTCGCAGATTAGATTCCTAGTCAGGACACATGCCTGGGTTGCGGGCCAGGTCCCCAGTAGGGGACACGTGAGAGGCAACCAATGAGATGTTTCTCTGTTTCTCCCTCCCTTCCCATTTTTCGAAAAATAAATAAGTAAAATCTTTAAAAAATTCTTTTATAAAGTATATCTACTTTCAGTTTTCATGTTTAAGGCTTAGGTTTATCAAAAATATAATTTCATGTTTGAGGGAAAATCCAACTTTTTTCCCTTCACCTGCTGCATTTTTCGGACTATAAGACGCACCGGACCCTAAGACTCACCTAGGTTTTATTGGAGGAAAATAGGAAAAAAAAATTTTGAAGCAAAAAATGTGGTAAAATATTTAATAACATAAATAACATAATATTTCACCAGTGTAAATGTGAACAGCTAGGTAAGCTACATTCAGACTACAAGATGCACCCCCATTTTCCTCCCAAATTTAGGTGGAAAAAAGTGCGTCTTATAGTCTGAAAAGTAGGGTATTTAAGTACCTTTATGGAATAATCCATCTCTGTGTAGAGATTTGAAATTACACAGTCAACATATACTGATCTCATGCGTTTGGTTTGCTTTCTCTTGTCCTTTAAACAAATAAAAAATAGAGTGTTTGAAAACTTGGTAAAACTACAGATGCTCACCTTGAAAAATGTGTATGTAAACATTGCTTTCATACAGTTTCACAAGATTTGCAGAGCCTTTAAAGGCATTCATAGATCTTTGATCAAACTTCCCTTCCTACTTTTTAAATACTTCAGTGAGTTCACTTCACTAACCGAAGCCTTGCATCAGGGGTGTCAAACTTATTTTCACCAGGGGCCACATCAGCCTCACAGTTGCCTTCAAAGGGCAGAAATAATTTTACGACTGTATAAATGTAACTGTTAAGGTGTTGAAATTACATTTGGCCCTTTGAAGATAACTGTGAGGCTGATGTGGCCCCTGGTGAAAATGAGTTCGACACCCCTGCCTTACATCATCTCACTCATTGAATTTCCCTTATAAAAGTGTGTATGCACTCATTATTGAAAGTACTGATATGCTTATGTTTTTATTATTAGGGAATCATTTATTTCCTTTTAAACCTAAGAATCCTTAAGGGAATAATAGGCATTTAATTAATCTTTTATGTGAGGTTGTTCACTTTTTTTTTAGATCAACAGAGTGAGGCTTAGAGAAGTAATATGACTTGTCAAACTTTTACACATCTAGTTGTTGGCTTGGCTGTGTGGTTCAACCGCATGCTACTCAAAACTCCCAAATTCTGTGTAGTCTTCATTAAGATAAATTCCCTCCCTTGTGTGTTACCTAATACACTAAAGATTGAGTAACTGTCTAGTGATGCTAAAATGTAATGATGTCAAAAGGCATTAAATATCTAATTGCAGGTGGTGCTCAGCTAAGTCTTGTACCAAACTTTCTGCACATCCAGTGTTCACCCTCTAGCTTGAGGAAAAGCATTAGGCCTTAGAATGTGGTTATGGATTCCTTGCATGAAACTGATACACACAGGACAGAAGGGAGTTAGGTTATTTTTTTAAATTTTCACTGGAGGACATGCTTACTGATTTAGTTTTTTTGATAAGAGAGAGAGAGAAACATCAATTGGTTGCCTCTTGTACACAAGCTTGCCTGGAGATCAAACCTGCAACCCAGGCATGTGCCCTGTTGGGAAATTGATCTGGTGACCTTTTGTTTTACTGGATGATGCTTCAGTCCACTGAATGATACCAGTCAAGGTGAAAGCATTTATTTTATATATTAGGATACTCTTGTGGAGAACTTGAACAACTTTTCTTAGGCAGAACTTTCTGTTGATTTAAATTGGCTTTTATCTGTGTAATATATTTCAGAAGTTTAGTACACTATAGGATTGTTTACACTATATAATTGAATACATGAATAGATTATACTTACTAATATAACTTATTTATATTTTAGATATAACTTGTTTTGGTAGGGCTATTTATTACTCTTCACATTTAAAACAAATTTATAAGCTAGGCTCACAACTCTTATATGAAAGGCAGCTTATTTATGAGAATAGTTATTGTTAAGACATAATATGGACTCTTTCTGATTTTAGGATAAATGGATATAATAAGTGAAGTTGGAGTAGTATTTTTTTAAAATTTGGATAATAAAGTTTATTGTTAAACTTTTTATTTTAAGTAAGAAGGTGTTTATTACATAAAATAATTAGAAACAGCCTAAATAAAATTCGTGACATTAAGACAATGGGATGTGCTACACAGTTATAAATATGATGTAGTATGACATTCAGTTGAGATCTTATGGACCTTTGTGTAGCTAAATAGTAAGCATTCCCATAAACATTTATTACTAAATAGTTCCTTCAGTAACAATATAAAGTAGTCTGGGTCAGTGGCTTCCTTTTTGAACAGGCGAGGAAATTAAAGCCTTCAGGAAAACTCCCAAAGTTAGGGGTCTTGCCCGAGCTCTAAAGAACTGGTTTAACCATGGAAATAGTTTCCAGATTCAGCTAATAGTGCTCTTTCCACTTGTTATAAAAGCAGTCGTATTATTTCTTCAGGTGTGAATTTAGACTTGGCCTCACTGCTACTCCTTTTAAAAGTATCAGATACCACCCTGGCAGGGTGGCTCAGTTGGTTGGTGTGTGGTCATGGGTTTGACTTCTGGTTAGAGCATGTGCCTAGGTTGTGGGTTTGGTCCCTGGTTGGGGTGTATCAGAGAAGGAAGTCTATTGATATTTTTCTCTCACATCAATGTTTCCTTCCCTCCCTCTCTAAAAAGTCAATGAAAAAAATGTCTTCAGATGAGGATAAAAAAAATAAAGTTATTAGATGTCATAGTCAGCTTTTAAATTTTGGTTTTTAATATTTTATGCTTAGTGATTGGACTATCTGAGCTTATGATATTATAGTTCCTAGCCTTGAGCTGGGAAATAGCTAAGAATAAAAAATATACCTATAATATAAATTAGAAACCTTCTAAAGGTGAGTAAATACAAATCTTAACAAGTTAAATAATATTTAAACCCACTGGTAGCATTAACAAGTGTAGGTACACTTTTATTTTTTGGTGTAAACATTTGCCAGTGTTTTTCTACCAGTGAGTGCTGGGAAAATTAACATAACATCAGTTCAAATTGTATTTCCATCTCATTTAGAAAGGTTAGCAAAAATGTCTCTGATAAAAAGTAAAGACAACAAAAATGAATTCCTCAAGTACAAAATGAATAGGCAGTTTAAAATTTACTCCTGGCTGATATGCATAAATAACCACTGTAGCCACTTAACTTAGGCATATCAGAGCCACTGTTTAAAAAAAATTATTGGCCTTGACCTGTGTAGCTCAGTGGGTTAGATCATCATCCTGCAAATCATAAGGTTACTGGTTCAGTTCCCGGGCAGGGCACATGCCTGGTTACAGGCTCGATCCCTGGTGTGTTTGAGAGGCAACTGATTGATGTTTCTCTCTCACATCAATGTTTCTCTTTCTCCCTCCTCCTCGCTCTAAAAATAAATAAAATCCTTTAAAAAACCAACAACTTTAAAAAGATTACAAAAGACTAAAGTCATGTGGCTTTTAATTGATAGGAAGAAAGAATGGAAAGCAGAAATAGCTTAAGAAACCTGATTCTGCGACAGGTTTCTAGACAGAGCTGATTTGCCTGATGCATAGTCTTACCCAGAGAAGTACAAATACATCAGAATGTTTTTTTTTTTTTTTTTTTTATTTAAAGATTTTATTTATATATTTTCAGAGAGAGGAGAAGGGAGGGAGAAAGAACAATGTATGGTTGCCTCTCACATGGCCCTCACTGGGACCTGGCCTGCAACCCAGGCATGTGCCCTGACTGGGAATCGAACCGGGACCCTCTGGTTCCCAGCCCGCGCTCAATCCACTGAGCTACACCAACCGGGCAGAATGTTTTCGTTTATTGTATTAATACAGTTTTTATTCTACTAAATACATTTTAATTTAAGCATTTTTATTTGAAAAACCTATTGTACTTCTGAGGTTTGGCTGAGTCATTTATATGTCATTTTGAATTGATCCAGTTGCTTAGCACTACTGAAATCTCTTGAATTAGGATAATAATTTTAAGGGACTTGGATGCTTAGGGAGAGATCACTGGAAGGCATGAAAGCCATATGTATATGTATACTAAAAAGGTGGAAGGGGAAATGTCAAATATGTAAACATTAATTTCACAATTTAAAATTACTGCAATTATTTCAGGATTGATTCTGTGCTCTTAGTCAAATATCCTTGTTATTTGTTAACTTACTTTGATGTCACTTGTCTTTAATCCTTTGACTTATTTTTAATTTTTATAGATAAAGTGGAGAATTTTAGTGATGAATATGAAAAGAATAGTCATCATATTTACAAAAATGCTGAAGACATTACTAAAAAACCCAATGCAGAAACTACAGTGGCTTCTGGATACAAAACTGATGAAATCAAGGAAACAAATGATAGTTGGAACTCCCAACTTGGAAGAAGGTCAGACTCTCCATCAGAAATATCTCTGATTAAGGGAGCTGTAAGAACTGGTTTGTATGAATGGGATAATGATTTTGAAGATGTCAGATCTGAAGATTGTATCTTAAGTTTGGATAGCGATCCTCTTTTGGAGATGAAGGATGAGGATTTAAAAAATCGGTTGGAAAATCTGAATGAAGCCATTGAGGAAGAAGACATTGTGCAAAGCGTTCTTAGGCCAAGCAACTGTAGGACGTACTGTAGGGTCAATAAAGCAAAATCCTCACAAGGAACATCAAATTTTGATAAGCTGTTAGATGGCACCAGTCAGGCTTTAGCCAAAGCAAACAGTGAATCAAGTAAAGATGGCCTGAATCAGGCAAAGAAAGGCAGTGTAAGTTGTGGGACCAGTTTTAGAGGGACAGTTGGACGGACTAGAGATTACACTGTTTTACATCCATCTTGCTTGTCAGTTTGTAATGTTACCATACAGGATACTATGGAACGCAGCATGGATGAGTTTACTGCATCAACTCCTGCTGATTTGGGAGAAGCTGGCCGTCTAAGAAAAAAGGCAGATATTGCAACTTCTAAGACCACTACTAGATTTCGACCTAGTAATACTAAATCTAAAAAGGATGTTAAACTTGAATTTTTTGGTTTTGAAGATCATGATGAGACAGGAGGTGATGAAGGGGGTTCTGGGAGTTCTAATTACAAAATTAAGTATTTTGGCTTTGATGATCTCAGCGAAAGTGAAGATGATGAAGATGATGACTGTCAAGTGGAAAGAAAGACAAGCAAAAAAAGAACTAAAACAGCTCCATCATCCTCCTTGCATCCTCCTCCAGAAAGCAATGATAATTCCCAGGACAGTCAATCTAGTACTAATAATACAGGTAAGACTTTTAAGAAAATACTGTTGTAATAAATGCTTGTTAAGCTAAAATCAGCAGCTACGTAGTTTCCTCCTAGATTCTCAACTTTAACTTATGTTTAATTTTAATAGAAGTACTGTTTAGAACAGGAGTGTCCAACCTTTTGGCATCTCTGGGCCACACTGGAAGAAGAAGAGTTTGTCTTGGGCCACACATAAGTACACAAACACTAACAAAAACTGATGAGCATAAAAAAGGTCTGTGCATAATTTTCATGATATTTGCCACCACAGATAAGCAAAAATAGTCCTCACATAATAACCCCAATTATGCAGAGTGGCCCTTTTGATAATCTTTTAAAATCATCAAACAGGTCCCAAGTTTGTGATAACTAATATAAAAAATGTACATATCTTAAGTAGTAAAACTTAGTATAAAATTAAGTAACTTTTTAAGTAAATTTACAATTTTGTGTTGGGCCTCATTTATAGCCATCTTGGACTGAAAGTTGGACATTCCTGGTACCTTATTCAAAGGTACAGCATTTTACATGTTAATAATCAAGTTCTACATTGTAAGGAACTAATTTGTAGATCGTGGAGTCTTTCCATATTTTTTAATTCTACCTTTAGTACTTGAGAATTTTTAAGAGAGAGAGAGAGAGAGTGTGTGTGTGTGTTTATGTTCAGTGTTAGCAGACATCTTCATGTTTCAGTTTTGAAAATTCAAATGCATGGAGACATAAGGGTAGATTTTGGACATTAGAATTACACTGATAGTAGATGGTTATGATGAAGGAAATATTAGAAAATTAAAATTGATAAACAGCCTGTGTATTTGGCTTAGAAGTATGAACTAATAAATGTTTAAAACATTCTCAAGAAATCTTAAGTTTAAAGTTAAAATTAAATCTTAAAAACTAGTTTCTTAAATTGATTTAATAAAACTGAAAAGTGATATTTAAGTATTAATTCTTTTTTTAAATACATTTTACTGATTATGCTATTACAGTAGTCTCATTTTCTCCCCTTTATTCCCCTCCGCCCCAAAACCCCCCATTCCTTGCCCTTTAGTTTTTGTCCATGGGTCATACACATAAGTTCTTTGGCTTCTACATTTCCTATACTGTTCTTAACCTCCCCCCGTCTGTTTTCTACCCTACCTACTTATTCTGTGTACTGTTTTCCTCTCTCCCCCTCCCAGTCCCCTGTTGATATTCCCTCATGCCTTATATAAATCCCTTTAACATTTCATATAATAAAGGCTGGGTGATGATGAACTCCTTGAACTTGACCTTATCTGAGAAGCACTTTATCTGCTCTTCCATTCTAAGTGAAAGTTTTGCTGGGTAGAGTATTCTTGGATGTAGGACCTTGCCTTTGATGACTTGGTATACTTCTCTCCAGCCCCTTCTTTCCTGCAAGGTCTCTTTTGAGAAATCAGCTGACAGTCTTATGGGAATTCCTTTGTAGGTAACTGTCTCCTTTTCTCTTGCTGCTTCTAAGATTCTCTCATTTTTTTTTTTAATTTTTTTAAAGATTTTATTCATTCATTTTCAGAGAGAGGAGAAGGGAGGGAGAAAGAGCAATGTATGGTTGCCTCTCACATGGCCCTCATTGGGGACCTGGCCCGCAACCCAGGCATGTGCCCTGACTGGGAATTGAACCGGGACCCTCTGTTTCCCAGCCCGCGCTCAATCCGCTGAGCTACACCAGCCGGGCCCAGATTCTCTC
>PVJI01034939.1:0-10084 GCA_004026765.1 Micronycteris hirsuta | reverse complement strand
AAAAAGAAAATAGGTTGCAGATAGATTCAATCCCAGTCAGGGCACATGCCTGGGTTGCAGGTTCAATCCCTCATCAGGACATACCTATTTGCAGTTTCAATCCCCTGTTGAGGTATACATGAGAGGCAACCGATCAAGGTTTTCCTCTCACATCTCTCTCTCTCTCTCCCCCCACCCCCCTCTCTCTGTTTGTCTCTCTCCATTTCTTCCTTCCCTCTCTAAAATCAATAAACATATCCTTGGGTGAGGATTAAGAGAGAAGGAAGAGCTAACAGAAAATAGAAAAGTTCCCCCACCCATGAACTGACAGAACCCTCTCTCTTTTTTACCCTCAGGTCGACCTTTATAACACAGACCCCCTCATCTGCCGAGCAGGACTGAAAGTATGCTTTGGCATCCAGCTGCTCAATGCTGTCTCAAGGGTGGAGCGGGCCCTCCCCAAGCTGACCTTGCCCTTCCTCCTGCTCCAGGGCTCTGCTGACCGCCTGTGCGACAGCAAAGGGGCCTACTTGCTCATGGAGTCCGCCAAGAGCCAGGACAAGACACTCAAGGTGAGCACCTAACCCCCTCACTTCCCCAAGGTCGGGAAGGTGGTATCCTTTTGGGCACATCTTCCTAGAACCCCAAAGGCCACTCTGAGGTGAGGCATCTTGAAATGGGGCCAGCCTAGCCCCACTGGGAAATAAGTACCAGGAATACAAGGCAGTTGTTAATTCTAAGCAAGAACACAAGCCATTAGCTGATTGTTCACATGAACAAGCTTGAAAGGGAAAAAGAGAGAACACTCAGAAGATGTCCTGGTCAAGAAAAAAACCTGCAACAGGGGACTGAGCAAAGAAAGGTCTCCAAGAGTTTGTGTCCCACTTTTCCATGTCCAAGGTCCAAAGGCCTGCGGCCATCCGTCCTCCCTGTCGGTTGGTTTGCTGCAGCAGCTTGGGACCAGCCACCACTGCCAAGAACTGTGGGTGTACTGATGCAGTGGGACATGGCAGGGTCTGGTCTGCAGGTGAATCTGCAACAGGGGATGGGACCTGTGGCTTAGCCACATGGCTTGTCAGACATACAGACTGCAATGGACTAATTAAAGGGCCTTTAGAGATGTGGTTTGGAGGTCACAATGTTCCTGCTTTTGTTTGTCTGATTGAACTGCAAAGAGCTCCAGCTGGGGTAATGGGAGGAGGAGAAGCACCTGCTATGTACCTGTCAGTTGACCCTGAAGGCAGCTATCTGTGGTCAATTGGGCAGAGCACAGCCTCAGGGTAAGAATGAATGGATGTGTCCCCAAACTATGCCACTACCACCTATGCAGTGGATGCATGGAAACCCTGAGTCCAGAACCATTTCCTGCTAAGTTACAAAGAGAGCAGGCAACTCATTACAGATCACACACTTACTGAGCAGTAGGGTCAGGATTCAAACTCATAATCTCTGACCCGTGCACACTAACCCTCTCCATTCCTGACTGTACTGACAGAGACTCATGTCTTTGCAAATGTTTAAGTGCTTCCCTCACACCATTATGCATTGCAGACCCTGACCCATACCAACTACAAGATATAGACTCCTACATGAACAGAAAGAAGGAGAAAAAGGAAGATTGGCTCTTATAATGCTGGAAAGTACAAATGCCATGAGAAGTTTGTAGTCTGGGTGAAGGCACCTCACAGATCATTTCCTTTGCTGGAATGGAACCTTGGTGGCCCTTCAAAAGAAGGCCATGTAGAGCACTCATCTGTTCATTCGCTCTCCATTCACCCATTTCTTTATTTGATCCAAGTGTTCACTGGACATTGACTTTGTGCCAGGACCAGAAAACAAGACAGGCAAAGTATCAACCCTCCCAAGCAGTCTGTCCTAGCAGATGAACAGCAAATAAATAACCGGACAGGACGATGATGATGATGAAGAGGGTCAGTGTCCTGAAGAAAATTAAGCAGGAGGTGGGGACAGGGGGACCAGAGAAAAGGCGAAGCACCTACTTCAGAGAGGCAGGCAGGCCTAAGAGCTAACAGTGACTAGAGCAGTGGAAGAACATTCCAGACAAAGGGAAAGGCAACTACAAAAACCCGAGCTGCAAAAATATTGGTGTATGCAAGCAACCAGATCAGTGCAGTGGACGTGTGCTGAACTGGGTGAGAATGTCACATGGCAGAGGGACCTGGCAGCAGAGGAGGAGTCTGGAATTTTTCTCTTAGTGCTATGCAAAAGCCACCAGAGTGTTCTGAGCTGGAGAGCAACGTGCTCCAACTCTAGTTCTCAAAGCATCCCTCAGCTGCCGTGTGGAGACAGGAATGGGGACAAGGACATGAGTTGGGAAGATGGTGGTCTCACCCAGGCCAAGAGGATGGGTTTGGCCTGAGGTGGTGGAAGTGAAGGCAGGGGACAGCCTGGCCAGACCAGGAGAGAGAGTGACTATAGTGATGGAGAGATTACAGATGAATCCTGAGCTTGGGCCTGCATCAGTGAGGAGACTTTGACCCCTACCCTGAGATGGGTGACACAGGGAGTTCCGTTTTGAGATGCATATCAGAGAGTCCATTGGAAATCTGGGAAAAGAATTGAAAGAAACCGCAAGAGGAAAATATTTCTAGAAGGTTAACAGCTTCCGAATGATGTTGGGAAGACAAATAATATGAGAGCAAGTGTTCCCTGGCTACAGCGACTGAAGGTCATTGGAGCCCCTGCTAAGAACAATTACTGTGGGTTGGTGGGAGTGAAAATAGACTGGGATCAGCTGAGGTCCAAGTGAAAGGCAAGTAGGTCAAGATAGTAAATGGAAATCAACGTTTTGAGATGGAGGCACAGACCAGGTCCACAGTTGGAGAGAGAAGCAGAGTAAATGGAAAGTATGTGTTGACTTCAGAAAAGAAGTGCTAGGACATATTGGGACATTTTAATTGTTTTGAACCATCCTCTGATCAAAAGGCATTGGTACCATAAAGACAGGAGTCCTGGGGACAGGGGGAGAATCTGGGGAATTCCACCTGCCGCCTGTGACCTCCCTCCCTGTTCCTATAGCTTCCTATAGCCCTAATTTCCTCTCTCTCCTAATTCTAGATTTACGAAGGTGCCTACCACGTTCTCCACAAAGAGCTTCCTGAAGTAACCAACTCCGTCTTCCATGAAATAAACACATGGGTCTCTCAAAGGACAGCGGCAGCAAGAACAGGGTCCCTACCCTGAGCACACAGGCAATCCCACAGTTGGGGAAATGGGCAGAGGAAAGGCAGAAGCTGACCTCTCAGATGTGTCTTGCAAAAAAAAAAAAAAATCACAAATTGAAGGAGTCCCTAGCATAATTTACTAAAGAAAAAAAGACATTCTTGTCTTACATTAATTTGTCCATCCCTAGACCTACCTTAAGGGGTAGACAGTTTATGCAAAAACAAAGAAGAGTCACAGGCAGTTTTCCAGAGATGGAAAGTGCTGGGATGTCCTTTAAACACAGCAGAGGCTCTGCTCTGCCTCTCCTAGCTCCGCAAGGTTCCCCGGAATTCCTGGTGTTCTGGGACACCTGACAGCAATAATTGAAGGAGTCCCCCTCCTGCCCACCCCTCCAGTCCCCCCAATCCCTCCACCCCAATTCATCTCAGTCTGGCCTTTCTCTGGCTGTGATGTGATGAGGTGGTTGGTGTCGGCTTCCCAGGGAAGACTTACGTGCCCTCTGAGTCCCAGAAAATGCCTGGAACTTCCTCAGAATGCATAGTCCTACCCTGTGACCCCTGTCAAGTCTTTTTCGGTGAGAACGGGGCTTTGAGGTGGCATGAAATAGCCCAGAAAGAGAGAAGTTGGCAGGAGACCCTACTCTCCGTTCTTCCCCTTCAGGGAGCCTGAGGTTGCCCATTGAGAGCTGTGTATTCAAGGGCTGCCTTTCCTTCCATGACTTATTTTACCTGACACTATGAGAGGACAATTGTATTGAAGAGGGAACGTCTAATATATAATGTATATTCTAAAGCAGACACTATTTGGATAGGTGGGGAGTGGATGGCTGGGCCCAAGGGGGCTTGGAGGCACAAGAGTCTGATCCCTCTGCACAGGCACGGGAAAAGCTGGCCTGGGAACTCTGTGCCAAAGGCATCAATGCACAGCCCCCAGAGGCAAGGCCCTGAGCACCACCAGTGGCAGTGTCAGGTTTCTCGCTGGTCCCCATCTGTCTGGGCCCATAACTGTCCTGGGAGCTCAGTGCTGGCAGCACAGCTACCTCTGGTGGCAGGAGAAGGGAGTCCCCACTCGGTGGCCCTGCAGCCCTATGGGCAGGTGAGACTAGCTGATAGGTCCAACCTTTCCTAGACTTTTTCCTAGCCAAGGCCCCGCAGTGCCTGACCAGCCTTTCTCAGGTGCCAATGCCCACCTGTGGCCCTCACTTAGCGCCAGCAATAAACAAGGATCACTGCCCACTTCGGGAATACCTTCGCACTCGATCAGACTTGCTGCCACCTCCTGAGACTCCTGAGTATAACTATGACCATGTGGTGGGGGGAGCCACTGGGGGCAGCGGCTCAATGTTGACTCCCATGGAAGGTGGAGGCAGGAGCTCCAGGCTACGGAGAAGAGGCAGCAGATTCCCTGCCAGGGCCTCTGACTCTAGGAGTTGAGTCTCTTACTTCACTTCCTCTAGCAGTGGAGCTGCTGCCCCTTACCCACAGCTTATTTTTCTAGGGCTTTTTCCAGTCCTCAGAGAAGGGACCCATCTCTGCCCTCCCTCCAGGGACCTGCCTATTCCATGGGGGAGCTAGGATGGGTCCCCTTCCAGTGGGCAGTCCGATCATGCTTGCTTGCCCAGGGCCCAGGTTTCTGTTCTCATGCCCCTTCCCCTCAGGAGAGGCAAAGTACCCAAGTACCTGCCCCCTGGGGGCAGGGCCCCTGTTTCCCCACAGTGAGTGGCTTCCATTGCCCCATCTTATTTCTCTAGCTTCTCTTTGAGGGAGAAAAATGTAAGAAATGCACTGAGAGACAAGGTCAGTGTCTGTTTAGCTGGACAGCCATGTGAATGTTTGTGCTCCTCAGCTAAGGAAAAGCAGAAACTACACTGCAAACTCCCAAACCCACAAACCCACAAACCCCCCCGAGCCCAGACCTGGAATTCTTGCCAGAGCTGTGACAGCTCATGTCACACAAAGTCTGCACACCTCCCACCCACCGTATCCCCACCCTACCTCTCCCATAAGCAGGTGACCGAAATATCATTTCCCAAATTAAATATCAGGCACATGGTTTAACCATGAATCTTTCAGATGCATGAATTTATTTATATGAACATTCTAACAGAGACAAATTCAATCACATTTACACATCTGGTTAAAGAATCACCAATATGAAAAAAATAAAATATTTGAAATGAATGAGGCGTGAGCACAGGAGCCAAACATCAGCTGTGTCTGGAGTCTTATCTGCAGTACTCCAGGTAAATTGTGTGGGTCTCCAGTTGAGTTCATTCTTAAAGCTGCCAGCTCTGCACTGACATCTGGAGCTTCAAAGTGGTGCATGGGAGCAGAGCAGAGGAGCTGGGTTTGGAAGGGACAGTAGGTCTCACACACAGCCTGGCCTTGAAAGAGGTGAAAAGAGGGCATAGGCTAGCCAGGGAGGAGACCCCAGGGATGTAGCCGATTCAAACTCACCTGGAGGGATGAACACAACAGGATGCTATACCCAAACACTGATGTGAATGCACCCCAGAGGTCATGCTGGCCCATACAGAAATGGGGTTTGTGCCGCAAAATCTTTCTAGGCAAAGATGTCACTTGTGGCCAGTGTGGGAGTCCCAATCCCAAAGGACCTCCTTCTTTTGCAGAGAATGGGCAGCCTCCCTTCCACCCAGCACAGACCCCAGCTTCCCCCTCAGTTTCTGGGGCTGGGGGCATGGGGGGGTCATGGCAAGAGCACAAAAAGATGCTCTGGACACCCACCTGGCTCTGCTCAACACCCTGTAGCAATACTTTTTTCTTTCTGTCACCACTGCTAACATAAACCCATTTGGATCACAGTGATTTTCTAAACAATTCACCTGTTTGCTATTGTCACTGCAGCTCAACACATACCTACATGTATGCTGTTAGTGGGGAAACTTGTATCAGTTTAGAACTATTAAAGGAACCAATATGCCACAGCTAATCCTAATAAACCAGATGTTTTTCGAATGGTTTTATCTGTCTGCTTGATCCAAGACTACAACAGGCCCCACTGAGAGCCTGTGCTGAGCCAATCATCTGATACAAACTCATGTGTGCGGACTCGACTTTCCGTCCTATACACTCAGAGACTTCTGCCCCAGGAGCAGATTGTGCATGCATTCTGCTACATTGTAGACTTGGCCACCCTGCGTACCAGAGGAGCAGGGCCGCCCCCAGCTCTGGACCAACCACTTCCTCCACAGTGCCACATGGATACCTGAACATCTCCAGGAACGAGCTCTGATCTTCCCTGCCACGCCGACTCCATCTGTGCCTCGTTCATCTCAGCACAGGGTACCCCAGCTCTCCTGCTGTTCAGGTCAAAGCTCTGGACAGTATGTTCCACTTGACTCGGTCCCACACTTACACGTGCCCAGCAGTAAATCCTGTCACCTCTGCTTCAATTTTCCTCTGGCTTGATAGCCGGTCACCCTACCTTTGTCCTTTCTCCTGTGTCCTTTGCCACATTATTCATGAAGCCTTTCCTGACCACCCTGTCTAAAGTTACCCCACCACCCCAGGCCCTGCCCTGCCTCCTCCTCCTCCAGCAAACTGCTGCCTGTTCTGCTCGTCTACTCAGTAGCTGTCTGTCCCCACCACCAGAATGAGCTGCAGGAGTGGGTGTCCTTGCATTAGCTCTCTGATTTCCAGGGGATCCCTGATAAAATGCCTGTCCAGTGAGGGTGGGAGGGAGGGAGAAAGTGAATGAGTAAATAAGAGAGGGGGTATAGAGGAGGGAGGGAAGGAAGGAGAAATGGACAAATGCCATCTCTGAGACGGGCACTGAGCTTGGCACTGGGACCAATTTCATGCATATGCAACCTGGCGATCAGTTGCTCAGGGGCCCACACTTAGGCCCCCATGTTTTGTTTATTGCTCTGCTATTGCTGTCTTGAAATTCTCGATTATTTCTCAACAAGTTCCCCACATATTTGTTCCCCACTGGGCTCTACACACATGGAATGGGTTCTGTGGGCATGGCCGGAGTTGGGCATGCCCTCTGTGCAGAGGCCCCTCCAATGGTTTTATACCTGAAGGACAGAGTCTGCCCCACCCAGGCCCTCCCTTTGTTCCTACACCTAACCAAATTCCACCCTGAGCCTGATCAAACCTGACCTTCCTGCCTCATGTGAGCGTGTGGTACTATCGGAAGCTCCCAACTGAGCATCCTTGATGTGCCTACCAGGCACCAGGCCTGGGCCTGGGACTGCCCCACAGAATGAAGCCAGAGTGACACAAACATGCCACTCCAACACCTAACAGTGGAGGGTCAAGAAATGAGACAGAGCACACAGTGGGGCCAGCCCAGCAGGCTAGCATGCTCTCCAGAGGCGACTGTGGGAAAACAGGGAAGTAAGTGGGAGTGGGGTGCTCAAGGGGGCTCAAAGCAAGACTTGAGGGTGGAGACTGGTCTCAGAACTGGGACTTTCAGGATGAGTGGAGGAAACCTAGGGTACCCTCAGCAGCACCCAAACAAGGATAGCGTGGTGAAGGGAACCCATGGGGTAGGTGTGTTACAGGAGGCTTGTTTTTTCTCACCAACAGAGTAAAGAGTTACAAATCAGTGAGATGAAAGTGGATAAGTAAGAGTTTTATTAATACGTTTTCTCTCAGGCCTGCTGAGGGTGGCAAGAAGGGGATAGCATTAGAAGAAGCAACAAGAGAGCCTAGGCTGGACTGCCTTAGCTCACTGGGAAGTCAGAGAAAAGGGGTCTGGAGGACCGGTTCAGGGGATGAGCCTAGGCCGAGCTGCCAGCTGCTCATTGCCTCGTGAAGAGAAAAGTGCGGGGTGCAGGTAGGGTGGAGAGGAAAGGAAAAGGTTTGGCTCCTGCTGCTACTCACAGGAAGAGCACATGTTGCGTTGTTTGTCTTGAGGCTTTTATCTCTTTTTTGCAGGCAGGAATCTTAGGGCAGGTCTCAGGGGAGGGTTTCAGTATAATATTCATCAGTTCTCCACATGTGCCCTTTCAGGGTCATGGTTTCCTCTTATTGGTCAGTGGCAGGGGGTCTTTAGTCATTGCAGGTGGTTCTGGTGTAGCCCACCTGGTTTGGGGGATTTTCTGGGCCTGCAGCTGAAACACAACTGAGACCTAGATGTTATCACTAGGGAGGTGACCTTTGGTATCTGGCTGTAAATTGCTCAGCCGTTGTGTTCACCTACCTCAGTTCCCCTATTTCACTTGCCAAGAAATTTTCTTAGCTTCTTAATATCCTGTCTCAGGTCACAGCAGGGAGCCATGGCTGGAGGGCATGTCACTGAACACAGAGAGCACAGCCCCGTGAGACGGGCGGCACTTGTCAGCTGGGGCTTCAGACAAGAGGACACAACCGTGATCAAGATGGAGGCTGGCAGGGAGGAGCAGCCTCTTCTTCCTCTTCACATCTTTCACCCTCCTGAACCTGCGGTCTGGAGCATGAGGCTTCCAACCCATCGTCCAGAATGGTTGCTCTGTCTCCTGCCACTGCATCCTTGTTCCAGCCCACCAGAGGGGAAGAAAGCAAAGGGGCAGGCATGAGTGTTCCTTTGAAGGAATAAAGCACAGATCACATCTAGTACTTCAGCTCCCATCTAGAACCTGGTGCAAAGAAGGCTAGTAAATATGACAGGTGTCCATGAAAAAGGGCTCAGATATCAGGGACAGCCATCAGGCTATGCCCGTGAATGAAGAGTACACCCTGAGACTTCCAAGGAGGAGAGACCCAGGCTCAGTATCTGCCTGGAAGATGCCAACAAGGCAGTGAAAATGGGCTGCAGGTGAGGCAGGGCCTTGTGTCAGGGAGTACAGGAAAGGGGAGACTGAGCAGCAGCTCCTAACGAGGTAAAATCAACAAGGTTTGGTGATCAACTAAGTTTGACGGTCAGGGAATTGGGAGAGAACATAAAAAACACACATCTATCTTTAAAAAGCTCTGTAGGTAAGTGTCAAAAAAAAATCCAACCCTGTAGAGAATTTTTATCAGTATGGGTCAAACTGAAGACCTATGCCGGGGAACGAGATCTCGAATGCTCTTGAGAATAACAGTTTTGCAGCTTCTTTTATGCACTTGAAGTTAGGAGAGAAAGTAAGGTAGATTACTTAGAGATGGGAGAAAGCAAGATGGGGATTGGATTACAGGCTAGTTAACAAGATTACGTGCTTTGCTAAAGGTGGTTATGCCTTCAGGCATCTCGAAGGTGCATTAGCCTAGCTGGACAAGAACGATGGACATGGCTGGCTTAAAAAATCTTTCTCTAAAGAAGTTGTATTCCTAATCAACAAAAGAAAAAAGCAAACAAAATATAACCAGAGACATTTAAATTAAGAACAATCTAACAAGAACCAGAGGGGAGGTGGGAGGGGACAGTGGGGAGAAGGGTTTTCAGGAACTGCTATAAAGGACACATGGACAGAACCAAAGGGGAGGGTGGAAGCAAGGGAGGGTGGCGGGTTTGGCAGGGGTTCGGGGGGTGTGGTGGGGAGAAAAAGCAGACAACTGTAATTGAACAACAATAAAGTATTTTTTTAAAGGATACATTGGCAATAACAGGAAAAAAGTAAATAAACACAATCTTTTTTTCTTTTTTTTATTGATTATGCTATTACAGTTGTCCCATTTCCCCCCCTTTCTTCCCCTCCAGCCCTTACCGCCCCCCCTTTCCCCACCCTTCAGTTTTGTCCATAGGTCATACACATAAGTTCTTTTGCTTCTGCATTTCCTTAACCTCCTCCTGTCTGTCTTCTACCTCCCATTTATGCTACTTATTCTGTGCCCCTTTCCCCCCTTCTCCCCCTACCACTCCCCTGTTGATATTCCTCCATACCTTATATAAATCCCTTTAACATTTCATACAATAAAGGCTGGGTGATGATGAACTTCTTGAACTTGACCTTATCTGAGAAGCACTTTATCTGCCCTTCCATTCTAAATGA
>PVJI01034938.1:0-10077 GCA_004026765.1 Micronycteris hirsuta | reverse complement strand
ATGTAAGTCGTGACACCATAAAAGTTCTAGAGGAAAACATTGGTAAGAAAATCTCAGACATTCCACGCAGCAACATCTTCAATGACATGTCCCCTAGAGCTAGGGGTATAAAGGAAAGAATAAACAAATGGGACCTCATCAAAATAAAAAGCTTCTGTGGGGCTAAAGAAAATAGTATTAAAATAAAAAGAGAGCAAACATGATTCTTGAACTACAGGTGTAGATGAAACCACAGAAGTACAGAACATAGATGGAGGATAGTGAGATAAAACTCTGTGTCTGGGCAATAATGAATTGTTGTACCAAGAAAACGGGCAAAAAGAAGACTCAGGGATATAAGGAAAGTCAGGAAGATGTGCTGGCACGGAGACCAAGGAAGTAGAGTTTTAAGAAGTAGGAGGTAATCAACAGCATTAAAGTCAAGTTGCCTTCCCCAGGTAAAGACTTAAATATATCCTTTGGATGTGGAAAACTTAGAAGTTGCTTGTAGCTTGTGACCTTAGGAGACATAATAAGAACAATTTAGTGCAGCAATAAAGCAGATGTCAGATTTCAATGAATAGTCAAGCAAACGGAAGTACAGGCCATGCTTCTGAGTAATGAAATGAAAACACTTGAGTTGTAGGCCAGAAGACAGAATGGGATCAAAGGAGATTATTTTTTAATGATTATGGGAGGGTCCTGTACGTGTTTAAAGACTACTGGAAGAGAAGGTACAGAGGAAGGAGGCAGAAACTAACCCAAGCCTTCAGTGTCTCCTACGTGCTGCTCTAACCTGCAGAGCTTCCCGGGGAACAGAATTCAGAACCTGACCTTGACAGGGTGGAATCTAACCCATCCAGTTTTGCCTACCAGAGATACTCACTAATGAAATATGTTGTCTTTCTGGTTAGCGTGTTGCTTGGAGTAAGTTGAGTAATCAGATGGATTAGTTGGAAAGGAGTGACCTAACTCCTTCATAGCTATAGATTACTGCTGGCGTTAAGGAAGAAAAAATTGCATGGAGGTTTAGGAAGGCGAATAGGCAAAAGTATTAGTAAGAAATGAAAAACAATGTTTATTATGAATGAATGAATTAACAAATTAAGTATGTTGTTTTAAATAAAAGGTTTTGGATTCAGTAAACTAATCTTGCCACTTATTAACATGGGTAATTTAGGGCTGCTTGCTTCTAGTTTACTTTCACTGCATTTTCAGAATAAATGTTCAACCCCATGACTCCCTCTAGACACTACTCTCTCTTTTTTACATATAAGAAAGAGGGCTTATCTTTCAAAAACATGTTTCTGGACACTTCTAGGTGTTAAGCCCAAGCAACCAGAATGCAAAGAACATTGGTTATGGGTTACCCAAATTTAGATAGAGCCTTAACAAGACTTGGAAAAAAATGAGGCCATTTTCTTATTTGTGAGCAAAACTCATTTTCAGTACTTTTTATTGTGCTGTCTAGGCAGGCCTTTAGGCTTTTAAGGATATTCTTCCTGTGCTATTTTTACGCAGGATTACCACACTTTTCCTGTGATAGATCTGTTCCCGAAAATTGGTAAATAAAATCTTATTCTAATACAGTGAAAGAGCTCTTTAAAGAAATCCTCTAGCAAATCTTTTCAAAAGCCCAAGGGACATTTTTAAATGGATCCATTTAGGAGGTAGGCATATCTGTGAATCAGCCTTTGGAAGATGGGAGTGGGGTAAGTTTTACAGCAAGCGAAGTCCTATCATAGATAGAAATCGGAACTTTAATCAGAGCCACCTCCAAATTGACTCCCGTGGGTCAAACTCTGATTAGCAGTGATAGGCCCTGAGGATCAGGGCCGAGGTCTTCTTCATCCAGGTGTAATTCCACTAAACTATTGGAGGAGAAGAAAGCAAGAGGCCCCAGAATGTTTGCAAGATGAACCGAACCGGGGCAAATAGGGTCTGGAGCACAGGTAAGCCTCAGCCTGGCTGTGACCGGAAACAACTGCGGCACACAGTGCAGTCTGAAGCGCAACTACTGGAATGGCTCTTGGGCCAAAGGTTCAAGGTCATCCCATAGCATAAGGGGCTGAATGGTAAGTAGGGACAGGTTCTGCCAACATCAGGTATACCTAAAAAAGGAAATTGACATCGTTCTTTGATTTATACACTCTCTAAATGTCACTTTTAATATGTATCTTAGTGAAGCTAGTTGTCATATTCTCTAACAGCTTTATTGCTAAATTTTATGAGTTCAATTATATTTCATTTGTCTGCATTATCACCTCTGTACCAACTCCTTTCTTTTCTTAGTTTTTCTAGTTGTCCTTCCTTTTCTCCACTTTTGTCTTTAGCATTAGTACCACCTCCGCCAGACATCGTCGGGATACACCTTCTGTCAGCACGCTCTCTTTTGGATATGATTTATTTATTTTGTTTTCCCCTTGACATGAAAGATAAAACACTTTGAGAGAAATACATCTTATCCACACATTTACACACAGACATTTAGTGGTACCCTGCCCTAGGCACTAATTTTGCTTTTTCTGTTTTTTAAAAAATAACAAAGACAATTTGTCATGCCTCAAAATTAAGAAAGGACTTTCACATTCATTAGTTTGCTCACTGCTCACAACTATCCCAAGGGAAAGTATTATGAATTTTGTTTTTCAGAGGAGGAAACTCATGCCTTAGGAGGTTACTCAACCCTGAGTGGTAAACCATGAACCCATGTGTCAAATGAATATTCACTTAGGGAATCATAGAGGCTATTCCCTCGAGTAGATTTAACAAATTCCGTTGTTGGTTTGAGACAGAAGGAGAGGTGGAAAGCCAGTAACTTAACGAAAAAGAACCAAAAGCAGTAGCCCCGCTGTTGCAGCTGCATTTTAGGCCACCCACCAGCTTCCTGGGCAAATGCCTGCTGGTGGCAAGGTATTACAGAACCCAGCCCCCAACCACTTCCCAGTTTTTATCAGAAGCTCTTTTGAAAGAGTCCAAGACTGCAAAGAGCAGAGTGGATATCCTGTTTCCATTCAGACTTGTTCAGGACAGAGATGGTGGGGCCTGCCTTGTGGCGTTTCGCCCCCAGTTTAATTAATTATGAGACTTGCATGTATGCACGTACAAACACACATCTACAAATCCATGTCCATAGATAAGAATCTAGTGAAAATGAAAATTAGAGGTAATATTGATTAGTTTTAAAGTTAGTTAAAATGATCTAATAATTACTTTAAATGTACCTAATCCTCTTCTTCCAAATAATTTATTAAAAAATGTGTTATAGTTACAATGGATTAACCCAGGGAAAATATTGCTCAAATTGTGAATTAATTAATGCAAAATAGCGGAATAAAAGGAGACTTAGGGTATATTTCTCTGATACATGAAAATTTCCAATGGCGAGTGGGTGGTATCTGTTTAATGATGAAACAATCTCAAGAAATGATCTCCTTAAAACCCATCACCATGTAGCTAGTGATTTGGACCTCAGGTGAGTTGGTTTGGAAGTACTAGTCCAGAAGTCAATAGCACGTGATTAGTCAACACTTGCATATTTTAGATGTATTGAGAGGTGACAGGGGTTCAAGTGACTACATCGCCAAGTGTGAAATCTCTTCAGCTCTAAATCTGTGCTTATCTGGAACATAGTTTCAATTCTGGCAAAACAGTGAGCTTCACGTCTAGGTACCTCCTCCTGGAAGCATCATTATCATGGCTGCTATTTAGCTCAGCATCCATTGATGACCATGGGGTGCCAGTCAAGGTGGCAACACTTTAGCTCTCAAACTTAACAAAGGCTTCAGTGAGAACGCCAGTGAATGTGTGAAGCCATAAAGTACCATTCAAGGATGAGGGATTCTGAAAACGAGCAAGTAGGTAATAAAAACATCAAGACAAAATTAATAACTTCTCCTTGAAGCATGTATAACTGTAGCAGCCTACATAGAGAATTCTATTTGGTTGAAAGATTCCAGACTTCTAATTTAATTTTTCCCCCTGACTTCTGAAAAGGAAAATCTGTCTTAATCTTCTAGGCTTATAAGCATATGAGAATTACCATTGTTTAACTTCAACATAGAAACTATGTTATGTTTGCCATAGGACTAGAGTGGATTGGCTTACAGACTTTCAGGAACTCGTAGGAAAGACAATAAAATACCACTGCACGCCCTTCTGCATGTGAAGCAACTGGAACTCTCATCTAATACTAGGGGAAAAATAAAATTGTATACCACTTTGTAAAACTGGCAATTTCTAATAAAACTATACTCTAAAGCTAACCCATTCCACTTTATATATATATATATGTATATATATATGTATGTATAAATATATGTATGTGTATATATATGTATGTATATATATATATATATATATATATATATATATACCCATAAAAAGACTTTTATAAGCATATCCACAGCAGTTTTGTTCATAACAGCCCCCAGATGGAAACAACCAAAATGTCCATCAACAGAATAATGGATAAACCAACTGTGGCATATATACTACTCAGCAATACAAATTAATAAACTACAAATAAATTTAAAGATTACTAGAGCAAAGAAAATCCTGACACAAAAAAGTAGATGTATGATTCTATTTAACTAAAATTCAAAAATAGTTGAAACTCATCCATGGCGACAGATTCAGAAGAGTATTTATTTACAGAGGCGGGATGTTATTGATTGTAAAGGGACCAAAAAAATTCTTTGGAGTGTGAAAATATTCTCTATCTTAACCAGGCTTTACTGAAGTATAATGCATGTAGAATTTTATCCAGCTGTACACCTAAGGTTTTTCATTATACCATATGTAGATTATACTTCAGTAGAGTACTATAAGCATATATATTTTTAAAAACCTCCTAAGATATTGTAGAGAAATAAAAGATCACAAGGGAAATTTGGGCTGGCTCTTCAGTGAGGACAGCCTGAAGAAGTGGTAGAGGTGGTGAGGAAATGGACTCATCTACATCATGGCTTTTGTGTTTTGGTTGAGGAAAGGGGGAGCTAGTGCATCATTGTTAGGAGGGGTAGCAGAATAGAAATAAAGACTGTTGGTGGTGGAGATAGTACCTTTAGCAGGACATGACCTCTGTAAGCAGTAGAAATGATGGTGGACAGGGGAGATGTTCATGGGAATGGCGGTTAACTGATACAAGACTGGGAAAAGTTATGCTCTGCTCAGTGGATTAGGCTTTTTCCAGAATGCATATGATACTCTTGCTGGGAATTCTACCCTAATACATCTTTGGGGCCGGGATGTTATTTTAAAGGAGGCTAAAATTCTGTATTAAAAAGTGAGAGGTGAGTCAAAGACACTGGGTATAAAAATTACTGTGATTTTAGCTGGCCCTGATTCCAGGGGCTTTGGGTTACAGAAGGGGATGGGTATGTCTGTATTTATATTAATGTGTATGCCCTGGGTCCCAAGGTCAAAGCTTAATGAGTCTGACTAGATTTGATCATCAGTTTTATTGCTATAACCTGTAAGTGGTTAGAAAGTAACTTTCTGCTTCCTGACTTTCAAAATAGTAGAGGTAGGTTTGGCAGGCATTTTGTAAAATCCTATGGCAAGTCCAGCAGTAGCTGCCAAGAGATTGAATTTCCATGGCAGCAAATGACTATGCTCAGTAGGAGTCAATTCCCAAACAGAGGAAGCCATTCCTTTCCGAAAGGCTTCCTGAGAGTCCCTGTGCCACCTAGAATGCTAGGACTGAGCGGTTCCCACCCACAGAGTAGCCTACTAGTACCTTGCCAAGATAAAAGCAGATGCCTTAAAAAAGACTTTTTTCCTCCTTCACAGGATTGGTTTGCAAATAAGAGGTGACATGCACACATGAGCTCAATTAATATTCCTACAGCAAAAGCACAGGGAACTGGCCCGAATGTGGGTTTTCTGTCTGAGCACTCAGATAATACAACTAATCCAACACATGAGATCTTAGCTAGGTATCGATCTTTAGGCATGAGTGGCAGTTTTCTAGGGTGTTATATTAAATCTTTAAAATAGCTTATAGTATAATGAAAGAGATAGGGATCAGAAGAAAGCAAAGTACTATTTATTTCAGCTTCACATTTGCAAATATCGCTGATCCACAGAACTTATTGTTATGTTATATATTTTTTCCTCTGGATAAAAATAAATTTTATCAAAATAATTGAGAAGAAGAGAAAACTGTGTGAGGCAGTGGAACGAGCACAAACACGGGAGCTAAACAGACCTAGGTCTGAATTTGTCCATGCCAGTTGCTAATGACTCTCAATCAGCATGGGTTTGGTTAAGATGTGCAGTTACCCAATCTCCTCAGTAGTTTATCACAGCAAAGGTTGATTGCTCATTCACATCATGTGTTTTAATGGGTGAGCCATTTCTCCGCTCCATGTTTTATTTCAGAACACAAATGAAGAAATAGCCCATGTCTTGTTGTTGTCGAGGACATTGTTGGCCTCATGGCCCGTGGTGGACAATGTGATATTGCTGCCCATTGGCCTAAACATGGCGCATGGCCAAGCTTGAGTCAATGGCGTAGCATGCTACACGGTGTAGCGTTGATTCAGGCTTGATTATGTAGGGAGGAGCTCATTGGAAGTAGCAGAGAACAGTCTGAATAGATCTACTTCAGGGATCTTAGTGAAGGCATTTCTCTGAATTTCAACCTCCTGAAATTGTAAAACTGGGCTAATAATCCCTGCCTCAAACAATGGTTTTCAGTAAATGGATGTAAATGATCTGACATTCAATATACTCTAAACAAAATCTAGCTCTTTCTTTTCCCGTCATATTGTCTCTGGATGAGCACTGATTTGCATTACTATGAATTTCAGGAAGTTTAGAAATTAAAGTGTTTAATCTTCATAAAGCATAATTTCTTAACAACTATTTGTGGGTCACATCTTACTATGTGCCCTGGAAGTCATTAATCTGAAAGAAATATAGACATTATAATTTTTGTTTAAAATTTTACTATCCCATGGAGGAAACTGATGTTAACAATTTAAATGCAAAGTATAATAGTGTTTCCATTAAGCTTTAGATATGAGAATATGGGAGAGAGAATAATATTATTAGTCTCATTTTTGAGTTAAATTAATTCAATAGAAGTTTATTAGTTTATCAATTCATTGGCAGAGTTTTAAGACCTTTTTCTTCTAATTATTAAGCAACAGTACATTATAGAAAACTGAAAATACAGGAAAGGATTTAGAAGAAAAACAATCATACATAATTTCAGTCCAAGAGTACCCAGGCTTAATATTTCATTATACTTTCATAGTTTTTTATTTCTTTTGTGCGTGGATGTATACGTGTGTATATGTTTAAAATATTGCATAACTTGAATCATAATGCACGGGTTTTTTATACTTGGCTTCTTAATAGTACTTTTTAAACTTCCAGTCCATTAAAACATCATTTCTCAAGACAATAACGTAATTTCTTGAGGATGCTTAATATCTTTCTATCATATATTATATTGTATATATGAAGCTTCTATCATTGGATAGTCCGTGAATCACTCAGCTAGTGTTCCAGTTGGTCTAGAGGGCAGGTAACAGACTGGTCACTGGGTTTGGGCATGTGTGGGTCTTCCCCAAGTTCACAGAGCTAGTTAATGACCTAGGACCTAGGTGTTCTGGTCCCACAATCAGTGCACTTTGCACCACACCACACGGACTCTCACAACAAGGCATAATACACTTGTACGTTAGATTCACATGACCACACCAGGTATGGTGTAATTAGGTGACAAAATGCATGGCAGACAGGTGTTTCCTGAGTCAGTGGTTCTCTACTCAGGGACTATGAGTTAGGTCAGATTAATTTCAAAACAATTACTGAAAATGTGCTCTTTCTTAGTCCTCATGACCTCCTGCAAATTGGCTAACTTTTCTGCAAACCCTACCTCTGACTCAAATAATCTAGGTGGGGATTCTAGCAGGCTGTTACTTTCTCAAAACTGCTATTTCTCTAGATGTTCTCTTTCCACCTCCCTCCAACAAGTGTTTTGGATATGCCCCCTCATGTTTAGTGGAAGGTTCAGCATTTGTTAGTTATTTTTTAAAAACCATAAGCATTACGTCACAAGGGCTGCTGGGCATCAGCGCTGTGCTAGCTCCTGGAGCAGAACTGTGAACGAGGAAGGTGTGGCTGTTCTTCACAGGGCGAGGGGAGACAGGCAAAAGCATGAAAGTTAGTGGACGCAATAATGTCAAAGGATAACATGTTTTAATAAGAAGTAAAACAGGGTGCTGTGGTAGTGATGAGGCATGGGCCTCATTTAGGCTTATGGACTGGAAGGACTCTTTGAGGTGATGTCTCAGTTAAGACCAGAATGGCAAGAAGGAGCCAACCTCACACAGACTAGGGTAGAGTGTTCTGTGCAGAAGAAATGCTAATGGCAAAAGGCCCCACATTAGGAATCAGCTTGGCATATTCAAGAACTAGCAAGAAGAACTGTGTGGCTATAACAGCAGTGAGTGAGGCAGAGAAAAGGAAAAGATGATCTTAGGAACAGAGAGTTACGGTATCAGTTTTGTATTAGTTTCAATAGGAAGATATTAGAATGCTAAAGAGACCACAGTGAATGTGCTTGTTTAAAAACTAATAATAGCCTGGCTGGTGTAGCTCAGTGGATTGAGCGCGGGCTGGGAACCAGAGGGTCCCAGTTCGATTCCCAGTCGGGGCACATGCCTGGGTTGCGGGCCAGGTCCCCAATGAGGGCCATGTGAGAGGCAACCATACATTGTTCTTTCTCCCTCCCTTCTCCTCTCTCTGAAAATAAATAAATAAAATCTTAAAAAAAAAATAAAAACTAATAATAATTACAGTAATAATAGCAATGATAAAAAATTAAAGTCGTTAAGAGAGTAGATCTTAAAAGTTCTCATCACAAGGAAAAAATTTTGTAACCATGTATGGTGAGGGCTGTTAAAACTGGTTTTATTGTGGTGATCATTACAATAGATTTTAATATCTAATCATTGTGTTGTACATGTGAAACTAATATAATTTTATATGTTAATTACACCTCAATAAAAAGATAAAAAATGAAGTTAAAAATAATGAAAAGTATTCAGTGGGTTGGGTCTGCTCTCTGCCTCCCCACCTCGGTTCACGCGAGCCCAGACAATGAAGAGGTGAGAGCGCTGGCAGGAACTAGAGCGGCAAAGGACTGCACGCTGATCAGGCTGCTGCCCGTCTGAACCTCTGAAATTCTCTTCCTGAAGTTGCTAATGAACTCCTCGTTGCTACCACAATTTATTCTCTTCCGTGGGTGGTTTTCCTGTGCTCCGCCCTTCGCTGTTGGCTTTCCTCAGAGTTCTGCTCTCAACTACCCCTTTGTCACTGGACAACATTCCAGATTCATCTCATCATTTCTCATGTCTTCAAATGCAACTTGTGGGTGGAAGGTTCCCAGGTCTGCAGCTCTAGCCCCCAGCTATCCTCTCGGTCCAGACCTACTTTCCCCCATCCAATGGAAACCTCTAGAAGAGATTCCACAAGCACCTCACACTTTACTTGAAAAACACTGAACTCTGACTCTTCACCGCACCCCCCCCACTATGCTTTTACTTCTTCCTGTTATATTCCGTGAGGGTGCCACCATCCATGTAGTTACTCCAACCGACAACCTGCCAGTCATCCATGATTCCGCTGTCTCTTACATCCTCCATCTCAGACTGGTCACCTCAAATCTCAAACCCATCTCCTCTCCTTTTCAACTGGCACTCCCCCTTTTAGGCCCTAATCTTGTTTCTCTAAGAAACAGATAATCTTCTAACCCCTTTGCCTTACCTTCAAATTTCCTCACACCAATTCACTCCCACGGTAACACTGGAGGGATGTTTCTAAGATGCAGTTTAAGCCCTTGCTGGTGTAGCTCAGTGGGTTGAGCGCCAGTTATAAACCAAAGGGTCACTGGTTCGATTCCCAGTCAGGGCACATGCCTGGGTTGCAGGCCAGGTCCCCAGTGGGGGTCACATGAGACGCAACCACACATTGATGTTTCTCTCACTCTCTTTCTTTTTTTTTTTTTTTTTTTTTTTTTTTTTTTTTTTTTTTTTTTTTTTTTTTTTTTTTTTTATTTTTTTTTTTTTTTTTTTATTTTTT
>PVJI01034937.1:0-10076 GCA_004026765.1 Micronycteris hirsuta | reverse complement strand
CAGTGGTTCCTGAAAACCCTTCTCCCCATAGTCCCCTCCCCCCTCCCCTCTGGCTATTATTGTTAGATTGTTCTTAATTTCAATGTCTCTGGTTATGTTTTTCTTGCTTTTTTGTTGATTATGTTCCAGTTAAAGGTGAGATCATGTGGTATTTGTCCCTCACCACCTGGCTTATTTCACTTAGCATAATGCTCTCCAGTTCCATCCATGCTGTTGCAAAGGGTATAAGCTCCTTCTTTCTCTCTGCTGCATAGAAATCCATTGTGTAAATGTACCATAGTTTCTTGATCCATTCATTTGTAGATGGGCACTTAGGTTGTTTCCAGCACTTGGCTATTGTAAATTGTGCTGCTATGAACATTGGGGTGCATAGGTTCTTTTGAATTGGTGTTTCAGGGCTCTTAGGATATAATCCCAGCAGTGGAATTGCTGGGTCAAAAGGCAGTTCCATTTTTAGTTTTCTGAGGAAGTTCCATACTGTTTTCCACAGTGGCTGCACCAGTCTTCATTCCCACCAACAGTGCAGTAGGGTTCCCTTCTCTCCACATCCCCTCCAACAGTTATCTGTTGCTTTGTTTATGATGGCCATTCTGACTGGTGTGAGGTGATACCTCATTGTGGTTTTAATTTGCATCTCTCTGATGGCTAATGATATTGAGCATCTTTTCATATGTCTCTGGGCCCTCTTATGTCCTCTTTCAAGAAATGTCTGTACATGTCTTTTGCCCTTTATAGTAGTTCCTGAAAACCCTTTCCCCCTTTCCCCCCATTATCTCCTCCCACCTCTCCTCTGGTCACTGTCAGATTGTTCTTAATTTCAATGTCTCTACTTATATTTTGCTTGCTTATTTGTTTTGTTAATTAGGTTCCACTTAAAGGTGAGATCATATGGTATTTGTCTTTCATGGCCTGGCTTATTTCATTTAGCATAATCTCTTAATGCTTGTCCCAGGACCCTTTAACCCAACGCATTAGCCTGTTCCTTTGCTTTCTAGCACAACAAGGTATCCAACAGGGTATTCACCCTGTACTGCATTTTGCTTGCCTCAAGCCTGAAATCAGCTATTCCTCCAAGGAAACCTGATTTCTTTTTGTGAAAAACGGTATTTAGAAAACACTTGGGCAGTAGAATTGTGATTCCAGATAGAGTGCCTTTGCTCCTGTGCTCTTCTACCAGATAGAAACAGGAAATGTTTTATATCACCATGAATCAGATCAATATTCCCAAAGCAAATTTAACATCACAGGATTTTCGTTTAATTTCTTTGATTTGATACTTGTATCTGTTCTTTTCATACACTGAAAAATCTCAGTTTATATTGGCTTATTCTTCAATATATAGAAACCACAAACTAACAATATGAATATTTTACTGGTATTAACATTACCAAATGGTGTTTAAGATTTCCTTGCAGTTATTCTCACTCTTTGCCTATAAACCACTAAGTTTGTTGTTTTGTGCTCTTTTGGCATCAGGGGAGTTGATATTTTGTTCTATTAATTATATTCTTATTAATACTTTTGGTAATGCCTGTAGCCCTCTTTTCCTTCAGACATACTGTTTCATCACTATGGACCACAATAAAATCCATTTATACTACGTTTTCCACCCTTTCTCTACCATGAATTTTTAGTTTAGCACTAAACTATTAGTGAATTTTAGCACTAAGATATTAATATATATTAATAAGATATTGACGCATCAATAAGATATTAATAGATATTAATATCTTAGTGCTAAATCTTTCTACTCTTACATGTATTAAAGCTTCTATTATTTGTTTGCCTGCTCTCAATAATACCCAAAGACATCATTTAATTTTCCTCCCTCCCACCTTTCCCTGTGTTTTAGTTGTGTTATTTTTACCTTGGTATTGCATTTAACACTAGCAACTCCTCTTTAGCCCTGTCTACAACTTTAAGATCCTCCCTCAATCTACAGTCAAGTATATAAAATATTTACCACAGATACTGTCCCCTGTCAAAGTGTCCCCTGTCATTTTTTATACATAAAGCGTACCCTGTAGTCTTTCCTTAGGAAGAGCTCCTAGGAACAACATCAGGAGTTTCTGCATGTTCCATAGTTTTCCTACAGCCTTCACACTTACGACTGGAGTGAAATAACATCCTCCGTCTCTCTTCTTGATTATTTTGAAGACACTATTTTGTCACTTGTTTTTTTTAATATATGTTAAGGAATTTGATGTCAACCTGCTTCCTTCTCTTTATAATGACTTTGTCTTCTGTCTTTGCTATGTTTTAAAGATTCATTTGGATCCATTTTTGCAAATACAAAATGGTTTTTGTAATATATAGATTCAGATCTTCATTTATGTCAATAACATTTTTAATATGATTTTAAACATATTCTGTCCCACTTTTCTTTTCTTCTCCAGGGTCACCAAATATGTGTATCCTGCATCTTGAACATTGAACACACCCACTTGACTTTTTAGTCGAAGGCCATGAAAAGTGAGAGCCACCTCCCTCAATCGAGTCATTTCTAGCTACCTCAGTTGTGGATGGCCTTTGATTTGTGACCCTGTTGTCCCTCCTGTTTGATACCAGGACCACATATTGTAGTCTGTCACATGCTGTTACTCTCTCCCTTTTTTAAATGTGTTTCTATTGTCTCACATTTTAAAAAGTCTGGTAGGATTGCCAGTCGACTGCACCAGCTATGTTCATGGTGCTTCTAGTCCCCTTACAGAAACTATAAGTGATATTGACAGGCCAGTCACTACCACATAACCTCTTACATAGTTTCATCATGAAATAGAGTCACTCTGTTATTCTCTATAGTAAAATTATTTATGTTGAGGGTCCTTTTATACTCTGCCTTTCCATAATCACACAATTTTGGTCATAGGTTAATATACACAAGCCTCACACCAAATTCTAAATTAGGAATGATTATTAGATGCTACTCTATAAATGACAGTATAGAAAAAAAGTGGAACAGTGAAGATTATACCATTATTTTATACCATTATTTTCTTTATTAGGTTTAGTCTAGTAAAGTAAATCAGACAGATATTAACTATATGTATTTACATACATATGCATATGCATATATGTATACATATACATATATTTTAGGATAGAAAGTGCTATGTGATCAAAATGCGCAAATAAAGCAAATAGGGAGTTTAAGCAAAAGAGAGATGACTTAGGTACTGGAGATTCTGGGAAGACTGTGCAAGTAAGAGACTTCCAGTCTTGAAGTATAGAAATGCTTTAAGTGTAAGGAGATCAGAGAAAGTGCATTTTAAAAAAATAGAGAAACCACTAAAGGAGAGTGCTCAGAAATAGAAAAGTTTGTATTAGATGTGGCAAAAAATAGTTTTCTTTTATTGATACAGACTAATAAAATACACGTAAATAATATTTTAAAAGATCAATTGAATCTTTTCGAATATCAGGATAAAATATTTGACCCTTATTATTGAAATGACATGAGGCCATTTAAAGTTTTGAGTAGAGGAGTGATATGAGTTTCTCAAAGAGTAATCCAAGAGCAGAATACAAAACTGATTTAAACTGGGAGAAATTAGAGGCAGTAAAACAAGTTAAAAGGTAATTCCAATTATTCAGACAAGAGAGAAGAATAAAATATACCTCTGTTTTAAACATAAACCAAAACAACTAATCCTTTTACAAGATGATACCCCTTTTCCACAGAAGAAATATTTGACCAGAGGGCTTTATGGTCTATTGTTATTTCGGCATCTACAAGAAGGGAAAAGTATTTCTGATTCAGTCATACAACCTGACAGCGTTCCTCTTCATTCATCTGTAGAATAAATAATGCGCTCTGCACCATGACAAAGCAGTCTGACAGACTGTATTCACATTTAGAATCCTGAATTTAGCAGCTGCAATAAAGAAACTAAAAATAAAAACCTACTCATTTCCTCCCTCACTTATTTTACCTAATTGTATCTCTTTCACCTCTAAAACAAATTTCTAGAGGTTAGCATTGCCCTGTAATTACATTTTATCTTATGCAAGGATGGCCACTGACAATCTAAACTAATCCAGGATTTTGTTAAATAAAATGTCCAAATAGGGTCACTTAGGTTGAATAGAGCAATTTTTATCCTTTCATCAAGTCAAATATGAGGGATTCACTTCTGCTCAAATTACCTCTGTGGGTCTTTGCCTATAATGTGATGAAGGTCACTGAGTTGATTAAAGAGTTTGTGGCCATAATGGGGTCTTCTGGCAGATGCAGTCTGAACTGATCAAAAAATTGAGAGCAAAGGGGACTTACATGGTTCAATGGAGATGATACGCCCGAAAAAAATCCAGGCCCTGTGTTAAATGATTATTCCTCCAAGCAGAAAGGATTCTGTGAGAGTAGTGGCACTAGATAGTTTCCCTTTGAAACTCAGAGAATATGAGAAAGAAGTTTAAAAATGAAGAGTAAAAGATGAAAGTAAAAGGGAAGAATTCTAGTGTGGAAACCTAAATCACTGGAAGAATTAGGAAGCTCCGACCATGGAATGTAGGAGGAAAACATCTATTTGTCTGGAACACAGAGGAAAGGACAGAGTGAGCAGCACTCAGCTGCCACCTAGATGGCCTTACATGGCTGGTTTCCTAGTCATAGGTATAGATCGCGCCCTCTACTTGATGTGTAACCACGCTTCCTCAATGTTCTTTGTCTCTCCAGCTCCACACACACAGCCATACATTCAGGGTGGTTAATATCATATATACTTTAACTAAATGGCCCTAGACATTTTTTTATCATCCTATGATAAGTGAGTTCCTCAAGGGCAAAGACTATCTCTTGTTCACCATTGTATAACCTGGAATCTAATGCCTTACCGGCCCATAATAAGTATTCTTTTAATTATGCAGAAATGCATGCTTAAAAAATTGAATTTTTAAGTGAATGAAAAGAAATTGACAACATCCACAGTCAACTAATCCACATCCGTTTATTGAGTGTTTGCTAGGTACATAGCACTGTGCTAGCTGAACCTTTTGAAGAACACTACTGCTAGAAAGATCTGCTACCTTATTTCACACCATGTAAGAAGAAGTCACAATCTGCATAGTTAACATGATTAAATATGAAAAAGATTGTGTTCCTAGGGTTAGTCATGCAAAAAAAATATGTCAAGTAATTAAAATAATGTCAGACTCTAAAATCATGATTCCTTTAAGGGAATATATATTTTAGGTATTTTTATTGTATTTTTTCCATTACCATTTATCCCTGTTATACCTGCCTCCCACCCCCTACAATCACCACTCTGTTGTCTGTGTCCATGAGTCCTTTTTCCTTTTTCTCTATCCCGGAACTACCTAACCCCCTGAGTATTTATTTTTAGCTCTAAGACGTAAAGTCCTAGGATAGTAATGGAAGATTAGACATGTCTAGACACAAGGAAGGAAAAGAAGGAAAAACCAAGTAATTAGATACTCTTTAGACACACTCATATGCTTGTGCACATGTGCACACAAACACACACAAAACAGCTCTTCACTCAGACAAGGTAAACAGCTTTCATGAATCACCCGCATGTACTTTCTTGTAATCACCATAACTGTGACCTCACAAACATCCTGACAATTCAATTTTTCAGTATCCCTGGCAGAAAACAGTCACTGAAGATGTCCTCTGTGAGTATACATCGTAGAAACCATCTCTATAATGCAATGTACGTGTGAGAGAGGATGCAGCTGCTTGCATTAAGAAGGGCTTACTTCATACACAATTAACCCGCTCACCAAACCAAAATGTTACAAATCCCAACCCCAAAGTCTATGGAACCATGAAATGAGGTGCAAAAGACTAAAAATTCATTCTTAATTACAAAGATTGGGGAATATTTTGCATGAATACGAGATCTTCCAGGATGTATTGTGCTTGAAAGAGGCCCTTGCTGAAGAACTCCTCCCACCTGCATTCACCCACAAATGTCTGTTGAGGAGTGGAGCAGACTAGAACTGAATGATGCACAAAGAATTAAGCAGTCACTGCAGCCAAATCCAAATCAATAGTTCAGAGAGAACCAGCTCCTCTGCCCACTGCAAGAGAGGAAAATAGAAATTTAAAAGAAAGTCTGTTGAAAAGAAATGGGAGATCCAGCTCTATTTATAAAGATTGAATAATATCATCAGAGTCTTCAGAAATCAATGCCTTGCCAAAGTTCAATACTTTGAAAGAATATGAATGACAGAGGAGAAGGATGTTTGTTTGGGGTTTAGTTTCCAAATTGCCTGGCCATATCTTAGAGCTGAGTTTCAAAGAGTTCTCTACTGGCCACTATTGCACTGGTGCTTCTGGTTGGATGTGACTTACTAGGAATAAACACTATTGGAAAAATGATATGTGGATTTAGTATGGATCTTCACAAATATTATTTTGATCAGTTCAGCTTAACAAGCATTTTGAAAGCCATTTCACTTCAATTGACAGTGAGAGGGTTGAACCGGATTGTTTCTAGGGTCACTTTCAACTTTAATATAAATTTCTAGGTCACCAGTTACCTAAGCCAAACACGAGTACACACAAATCCATGGGCAGAAAGCACTCAACCTGGAGCACACAGCTTGCTCCACGGGCTCCAGACCTCCTAGGAAGGTCCTGGCCTGCTGTGGTCTCCACTCTAACTCAGCAACACTAGAGTACAGAAAGCTCCCGTCTCTACTCACGTGTTCATAGAGAGTGTTGCCCCTTCGCCAGCCTTCGCTTTAACAAGCAAGTTGTTTACCTTCTACATACACCAGGTCTTAAGAATCACCTCCTAATGAATACTTCCCTAGCCAACCTAAAGTTTCAGTCTCTAGACCAACACTTGTATCTCTTTTCCTCTATTTCTTTCTCCTTAGCACTTATGACCCTATATTTATTTATTAATATAGTTTATTGTCCAGGAGAATGAGTTCCTTGAAGGCAAGGATTTTTGTCCCCTTTTTTCACTGCTGTATTCCCAGTGCTTAAAATAACAATTAGCACATAGCACTGTTCAATTAGTGTTTAAGTTAATGAACAAATAAATCTATATTTTGCTCCTAGGATAATTGGGAATTTAATTTCCAGTTAATAATGCTGAAATTTTACCTCGTCATCTTTCCAATTATACATTTTCAGTGTTCTACCTGCTACACAGATTAGAAAAGAACTTTTAAACTCTGATTTTAAATCTTGGCATCAGGATACTTCTAATTTGCAATATAACACACACTCCCAAGCATACTAGAAATCAGCAAATGCATCATCCATGACTCCTTTAAAACCTACATAAAGAAGTGAGTCAAAGCTAAACTGCAGATATGTGAAAAAAAGTGTTAAAATGCTTCACAGTAAGTATTGCTTGAATATAAATATAGAACGAAGACAAAAAAGTTTTATTATACAGTTTCTTCTCATACTGATCCCTCAAAAGCACCAAGCTACATGCAGTTGAAGAGGCTTGAAAACAGTATGGACAATTAGAGATGTTTCAAAACCATGACCATGTTATAACTCTGTGGTTTGCCTTGAAAGATAAAAGGAGTTCAAGGCGGGACTTGGCCGGTGTGGCTCAGTTGGTTGGAGCATCATACCATAAACCAAAAGGTCGCGGGTTCAATTCCAGGTTAGAGCACATGCCTAGGTTGTGGGTTCTGTCCCTGGTCAGGGCATGTATGAAAGACAAATGATAAATGTTTCTCTCATATCAATGTTTCTCTCCCTCTCTCTCTTCCTCCTTCCCCCTCTCTCTAAAATCAATAAACATGTCCTCAGGTAAGGATTTAAAAAAAAGAGTTGAATATAGGAGGAAATTGAGGCAGTTAAATGGTCTAAAAGATAGTTTCAAACTCTCTCCAAGTAAGGAAGAGGCAAGATTACCCAAGGGATGATGGGAGGATGAAAGCTGGATATGTGTGAGAAAGGTTTAGAATGGTTCCTGGAAAATTCACTAGGGAGTTAAGGAAATGAATAACAATAGCTTTAGGGCTATGCCAAGAGCTTTGTAATGCACCAACTTGGAATTATTTTACTGCCCCCACACATACCACTGTCAAAGGTTCTCATTTCCAATCGATTCATCCATCTCACAATCAAGCAGCAAAAATTAAGACAAATAATTGAATAATACCTCTATGTCAAGATCAAGAGTCAAAGTTCCAGGATTTAATTAATAATCTGCACACAATGGGAGAACATTGAAGATATACACCTGTTTTACTCTAATAGAAAATACAGATGAATGCAGAGTCTCACACCTTATTTCTGCATAGAAAGAGGAAATCTACTAAATGATAAATGGGAATGTGGAAAAAAGAAACTCACTCCCAGAAAAAGTCCCTAATGTATTCTCTCTGATTTGGGGCTTTGGGAATCAGATATATTATCTTTTTAAAGTCCATCTGGAAAAGTTTCTTTGCTTTGCAAAATTAATGTTTGGATGATAAAAAGTAAACCAGCCAACTAAATTTAGTCCTTTTGACAGGAAAGAAATGAAAGCAGAGACCCTCATCTTTGGCATTTGTAAAAATGAAGAGATTGCCATCTTAAATTTATAATGTAGACTCTATAAAGGTTCTACCTATTCTCATGTTTTGTGGGTTAACTATATAGAGCAAATTATTTTCAAGAACAGCAGCAGGAAGTAAAAAGAGATGGGAGGCAAGGCTCTGCATTTTGAGCACCTTTCTTAGGCAAGAGAAAATTTTACACAGGCTGTGAATGTAAAGAGACTCGATGAGGGAAGCAGACCTCATGATGGAAAGAGCAGAGAATTTTAAATGTCAGTGCAAATGACAGCAGCCACTAGGGTCCCGAGAGCATCAGCAGGGTAAACAGGGCCGTCCCTACTTATATTAATTAATGTTGATCCACCACGAAGTAGGAAGCAGATGCTGCCTTGCTGCTCTGAGTGCCCTGCAATTGAGGCAGTCTCAAATGAGAAGCCTCAGTCCTTCCAATAAAAACTGATTTAACATTCTTAATCCAAGAAACATGCTTTTCAGCTTCCATGTACAATATACCCAAATAATGAGGACAATGGAATGATAAACACACAAGCTTTTATAAGTAAGGTCAGAATGGAGAGATGGGGTTCTGGGTGTTCCTAATTGCAAATAAGCTACCATACAGGAAAAACAATATTCTTTGGCACTTTGATGTTGTCTACTCTGATCGTGGCCTTTTAACTAAATAAAGCTGGACAAGCTGCCACACTCACTTTAGGTACCTCTCAAAGGCCCAAATATAAGTACCACTTCCTGCATCCCCGCTTGGCCCTTCCATCTTCAAGTAACCTTCCCATTACCCAGCTGCCACAATCGCCTATGCTCTCCTCTCCTTGGTCCTCAGACCTCCCAGCTATATGCCTCACAGTACCACAGCGCTGTCTCATTTGGATGACTCAATTGTATCTGCTTCTCCAGTTGGTTGATTCTGCTGATCCCATTCAACTATCAATTTTGCATGCCCTCTGGTCATCAATGTCCCTGAAATTCCAGATTAAGGACAGTCTCCCCGGACCAAGGCAAACCAGAACTATTCCTCAACCTTTTGGTCAGTGAAGAGGGATCAGACAGTATCACCCATCACCTAAGTGGTGAAGGATTTTTATTTATTTATTTAAATACCACTGCATCATCTACAGACCCCTTGGATCATGTCCCTTATTCCTTGAAGAATTTAGCACTTGGGTCACTGTAAGTCTTTCTAACACCCTTCCTGTCATAGTTCTGGTGATTTTATATCTATTAGGTAATTATCTAATAATGACCTGGTTCCTTATTCCTTGAACTTCTCTGTCCCAGAAACCCTGTTCTTGACCTAAACCTCCACAACTTCTCCCTTGGCCAAACCATGGCATTACCAATAACTGTACCTCTCTATATGAATCTCAATTTTCAGCATTCCACATATGCATGCTCCTATCTAAATCCAAGCCTCCACTTTTATGCTAGACCTCATTTTCCCCATGCTTAATCAAGAACTCCTTTTATGGTGTTTCCCTCTATTCTCTGATGAATCCTATTTTCTCTCTTTTCAGATCACTCCTATCAATATTCACACACTGCAATATCTCCCATTTTAAAGGAAGCTTCTTAATCTCCTC
>PVJI01034936.1:0-10101 GCA_004026765.1 Micronycteris hirsuta | reverse complement strand
CAAAATAATGTATAGCTAACATTATTTTCTATCCGTTTCCCTGGGCACAGCAGACTTCTGATGAGACGTTTATGCGACTCACAAAGGGATACCCCCCCCCCCGCTATGTCCAGTGGCCCCCTGGCCGCACACAGCAGAGCGACTCCAATATTGCGGACTCGATGGCCTGGGCTCGGCTCTCCACCCCGTGACCGGTCCCCAGTGACAAATGTACACGCCTCGGCCCTTCCCCTGTGCCAGCCTGGCCACCGCAGGCCCTGCCCCTCTGGCAACTTTCTCTGAACCTCTTCCTGTTTCGTGCTGGGGCGGGTTCTGCAGTGACGCGGCATCCAACAAGTTCATTTAGAAAACGCTTCGGGGACAGTCACCTCACATACCCAAGGTGCGCTGCCTGCAGTCCCGACCCCGCTGTACGGGAGCCCGCCGCACCCAGGCCTGAGATGCGCATACTTGCTCCCCCGTTCGCGGTCTGCTCCTACTTATGGAAGACAGGAACTAAACCCTCTTTTCGGTTGTGAGGATAAATGCTTAGCTCAAGGCCTCAACGGCCTCTGGGGACAGGTGTCCCTCACACTGGCCTGCCGCCGCGGCTGAGCTTTGTCACTGCGCTAGGGTCCTCTCCCAGGACTGCAAGGGACAGTGCCGAGCTCTGAAATGATCCCCACATGTGTCCACGTCTTAACCCCACAGCCTGTGAATTCCCTTCCATGGCAAAGGGTGCGAAGCCAAGGGTCACAGATGAGCTCGTCCTGGGTCAGGGTGGCCCTGTGTCCAATGACCGTGTCTTTAGAAGAGACAGAAGAGGAGACGCAGACACGGAGGAGAAGCCACGTGGAGACGGAGGCAGAGACAAGAGGGACGGGGCCACCAGCCCAGGGACGCCGGGAGCCCCCGGAGCTGGAAGAGGCAGGAAGGCCCCTCCCTGGAGCCTGTGCGGGGACCCCAGCCCTGGGACCCCTGGATGATCTCACACGCCTGGTCTCCAGGGCAGAGACAGGAGGAATCTTTATTCTTTTAAACTCCCGGTTTGGGGTCATTTGTCACAGTAGCCCCAGGACCCTCAAATTCCAATGACACTCCTATTCCACACCCCAACCCGGTACCCATCCTCCGGGCTCATTTCTTTCTCCCTCAGCAACAAACAGCTCTCCGTCTTCCCCGGGAAAGGCATTCAGCATCTTCACCCCGGAGTCCCCACGAAGCCGCTCCCGCACGCTTGGGTTGTAATTAGGCAGCGGTGACGAGCGTGTCCAGAACCGAGACACACACACATGCACCCACAAATCCCTCAAGACACGTGGGCGCTCCTTTTCACCAAAAGTTCCCTCATGGCCGGGAAGCACACATCATCAAATCCTATGACCCGGGAGAGAAGTGGGGACCGGGGGGGGGGGCAATGCCTTCGGCGGACGCTTCACTCACACGGGACCAACCCTTCGGTGTTTCACAGGAAAGAAAAAAAAGAAAGAAGGAGAAGAAACATTTGAAAGACATTGGCCAGGCCCACTGAGCTGCCTCTGGTTAATGTGGAAAAGTACGTCGTAAAAACGTCCACGTGTTGTTAACTTCCCCGCTTGCTCCATGTCCCCATATTTTTTCCAATTAAAAACAACCCCGTAAGATGAACGCTAGCACATGGAGCGTCTCTGCGCCTGCCAGCAAATACCGCGGATTTAAGACCTGCGGAGCTTCCCGGGTCGAGAGACAGCTGGTCTTAAGTCGGAACCCGTGTTTCGACACTGTTCTCACATGCAGATCCGTGTGGAGCACACGTACCGTCTTCACGGTCTAACCCCCCCCCCCCATCTCGCACCCGTATCCTCCCGGATAGTTAAATTTTATTAACGTGTGAGCCGGCAACTTCCTACTCTGCTGTTTCCCCAGCCTGGACATCTTGCGGTCCTCTCTTTCCCTTACTGTGGCTGGTGAGATTTTAAAAAAACAAAACAAAAACGAAAACCTCTGTAAAAGGGGGAATTTTCAGCGTTCGCGAGCAAACCACCCGGATTTCGCGTCTGGGTGGTCTGGCCCCGCACAGGCTGGAAACAGGAGATGCAGGCAGGAGGGAACGCAGTTTGGATGTCTGCATCGTGTGCGTGCAGGCCTCTGCGTCTGCGGCCCCTCGGAGGAAAAGGGTCATAAACGGGGCCTGTTTCTCACCCCGTGAGGGCCAGCGGCTATCCAGGCTCACCCGCCTCATAGGAGCCCGGGCGGCCCCAGACGGTCTGGATTCCTTCAGGCATAAAACAGGAACGGTGTTGACTTCTCACCTTTGCGGACGGTCGTCCCCTGGCTGACGTGGAGCAGAATAATTTTTCACAAACTCACTTAGCCTTCTGCAGGTGGGGGCTGTTCGATATCTGAATTCCCCAAAGCTGGGGAGACGAGGATGGATTTCTACCTGGATTTTTTTGTGTGAAAGATTTCATTTATTTATTTTTAGAGACAGGGGAAGGGAGGGAGAAAGAGAGGGAGAGAAACATCCGTGTGTGGTTGCTTCTTGTGCGCCCCCTACTGGGGACCTGGCCTGCAACCCAGGCATGTGCCCTGACTGGGAATTGAACCAGCGACCCTTTGGTTCGCAGGCCTGTGCTCAATCCACTGAGCCACACCAGCCAGGGCTCTACCTGGATTTGTCATTCTCTTTGCTGCACAAAATTGACTTCTGCTGTCCTGTTCAAGCAATCTTCCTCAAGGCCACGTCCACAGATATTTTCCTCTTTTCCCCGCCCCCCGAGAAATTAAAAAAATTTTCTATTTAGGAGGCAGTGTTTACCCCATCTAGATATTTTCGTAGGCAAATGGTGGGCCGGGCATTGTGTCACTTAGCCACACTGTGTCACACGTGATCTCAAATCTAAAGATGTGTGCGTTTCTCTCTGGAAGGCGACAGGCAAGAATCCACGTGCAGACGTGTGTACGCTGTTGGCGGAACGGAGATTCTCATCACGCCGCGAGTCTCTCTGGCACCTTCTCATGCTTTCAGAGGGCCAGCAACAACACACTGAAGGAATCTCATCTTAAATGCCGTTGACGGCAACCCTTCATCATTCCTGCAGAGTCTCCTTCTGTGAAACGGTGCAGCACATCAATCCGTGTCCGACCCGGGCAAGGAGGCCCCTGGGGGGCAATCTCGGGGCTGCCCCTGACATTTCGCTCCACGGAAAGTCTTCTTTGCGGATCGCTGAGCGTCCATCGGCCATGGGCCTTTGCCACCTGGGCCCTGCATGGTGTCTGCCAGCACAGGGATGGGTTTCTGTCTGGCTGGTCCGCTTTTCCACTTTTGCCCGTAATGAAAACCACTTGAGCTTTGGTGCTGGTATTTGGTGAGATAAAGACCCTGCTTAATTTCTACCCAAAACATGGGTTGGGTGCCAGATGGGTTGTGGGTTCGATCCCCGACCGGGGCGCGGGCACAAGGCAAGTGAGCGATGTCTCTCTCTCTCACTGTCTCACCTTCTGCGTTTCTCTGTCTGCCTCTCTCTCTGCCCCTTCCTGCCTCTATAAAAGCAACAAAAAAGTGTCCTTGGGTGACCACGAAACGGATGAACTGTTTGGGGAGCACCCTAGAATCTCGTGTCCAGGGCAACCACACGCCGGCCGCATTCTCTGCTCCCAAGGGCGGCTTTGAAGGATCTACAGTGAGTTCTGGCCTTCGGCGGGGGTGGGGGGAGCCAGGGGAGTTTCCTCCACCCTCTGAGGTCATGTGCCGAGGCCTGTGCATTTGATAAACAAAACGCCACTTCGCAGCCGGACAGACAACTGCATGGAAGGACCCAAAGGCCTCCTACCCCGAAGCGGCCGTTGTCGGCATATTGAAGTGAGGTTGCTTAGTAAGAAACAAGACTCGGAAATAACCTTTGCTGCCCTCCGTTCCTGCCCTAGAGACTCACACAGAGGCAGCAGCTTTGGGACGAGAGCCTTGGGGGCATCAGCGGCAGATCCTCACTGTGGCGACTGTGGGCCTGGGAGCTAGGTGCCCGGTGTCTGCGTCCCCCCGACAGAGTTTCCCCGCCCTGTGGGTTCAGCTCTTCCTCCAAGGGGCGTCGCTGGACACCTGTCACTTCTGAACTCTCATGCCACACTTCCCCGCTGTTGTCCCTTTGTCCCAAAGTAGACACGTCTCAGCCCCACGCTGCCTCACGGTGCCGGGGACTTCCATGGGTTTATCACCTCGATGTGCATTCTCCATTCCCACAGGAAACAACTTCCATTTCCTCCTGCTTATGTGTCTGTGTATTTATGAGCTCAGCGTACGAGCACTTAGAAGATGGGTCCTGGCTGGGTAGTTTGGTGGGTTAGAGAGTCATCCCCCATGCACCAAGGTTGCAGGTTCGATCCCCGGTCCGGGCACGTCCAAGAATCAACCAATAATGATGCATTAATACGTGGCATGACAAATTGATGTCTGTCTCTCTCTTTCTTTCTCTCTGTAAACTCAATACATTTTTTTAAAGCATTTAAAAAGCATCAACAGCCCTGGATGGTATGGCTCAGTGGTTTGAGTGCCGGCCTGCCAATCGAAAGGTTGCCGGTTCGATCCCCAGTCAGGGCACATGCCTGGGTTGCAGGCCAGGTCCCCAGTAGTGGGTGTGAGAGAGGCGACCGCACACGGATATTTCTCTCCCTCTCTTTCTCCCTCCCTCTCTCTAAACATAACTTAAAAAATCTTTTTACAAAGTATTAATATATATTTTTAGCACCCGCCCAAACGTGCTGATTTGGGTGATGAGTGTGGACAGGGAGACATTTTTCTTCACACATTGGAGGCTTGGTGTGTGTTGTCCTCTCCGTGACGTCGGCCAGAGACAGACCGACAGAAAGACAAACAGGTATTTCTGAGTGTGGGGAAGGTGACCAGGGCCCCGCCAGGGTGTGGGACTCAGACTGAAGTGACCGCCGGCCCCGTGGACCAGCCTGCGGATGGACTTTTCCTGTTGAATGTCCTTCAGCAAAGGAAACCATGTCCCTTGTTCTCAGTGGCCTTGAGCTCCCCGTAATCTGCCCGCCACAGAGGCGCCTTTTGGGGGCGGCGTGTTCCTCCAGAGCAACTGATCGGGGCGATTTGAACGCGGGGCTTCCAGGAGAAGCCCACTCAGCAGGAAAAACAATCAGCTTTAGGAACGATAAGTGGGTTTTCTGAGAACACGCAGGAGATCAGAGTGTGTGATACCGGGGTTGCCTGCTCAGAGGGATGGGCCTCCCCGCCCCCGCTGGGGCTGTGACCCCCGCCCCCGCGGGGAGAAGGGATTGGGGGGCGACCCTCAACCTCCGTGGGAGGTCTGGGAGCAGAGCCCCTACCCTCCTGGGAACACATTCACGGAGCCTCGTTTCCTGGAGGTTGCCGAGAAGGGAAACTCCAAGGAAGCTCTTTCTCTGCCTGGGCTGCCTCGCAAATCTTCGTTTTAAACAATCTTTGCATCAAGTCTGGGTTCTGGTGGGGGTGGGGGGACAGGCGGGGGCCGCTCGGGGAAGTCAGCCGCACAGAGAAGGCAGGGCACGGAAGCCAACCGTTTGGGGGGGGGACGTGTGTGAATCACGTTTCTTCTGAGTGGGTCTGGCCCGGCGGTGCATTTGAAGTTTCCCTTTGCAAGCCATTCTGGGGGACTGCTGTCCCCGTGCCCGTGCCCGAGGGGGGTGAGGGGTGGGCGGCCTTCGGCGCTTTGGGGATTAAGTGAGTCACAGCTGCAGCCACCGGGCCCTGCCTTCAGCGACACGTCCGCCCCAGGCCCCTACCTACCGCTGGTCTCCTCCAGCTGGGTCACCGCGTGCCCCCGTCACAGTCCCCAAGAACGAAAGGATCGGGTCCCATTTACAAAAAAAGAAAAAATGGCCCTGGCTGGTGTGGTTCAGTGGATTGAGCGCGGGCTGGGAACCAGAGGGTCCCGGTTCGATTCCCCGTCGGGGCACATGCCTGGGTTGCAGGCCAGGTCCCCAATGAGGGCCATGTGAGAGGCAACCACACATTGCTGTTTCTCTCCCTCTCTGTCTCCCTCCCCCTGTCTCTAAAAATAAATAAAAATAAAAAATCTTTAAAAAAAAAAAAAAAAGAAAAAATGAGAAAGGAAAGCTCCCATTCCCCCAAACACAGAGAGGCCCAAATGCACCCAGGAAGCAAGAGAGGCATTTCCGGCCCGATGAGGCCGGCAGGAGGGGGCCTTGGGGACTGCCGGGAAGGGGACAGCAGTGACAGGCTATGTCCCGAGTGTGTGCGGCGCCCCCTTCTGTCCCACAGAGTGTCCTGCACTGTGGTCTCTCCTCTGCTGCCCCTGGCCTGTGTTCTCTCTCCTGCTCCCGACCCGCCTCCGGGACCACTTCCTCTTTGGGGCTATTCTTAGCTTGTCTGCCTTTCCGCGTGTGCGTGAAACACGGCTGGTCATATGCCACGGGACCACGGCCGAAATCCCGACGGGCATCGGAGGATTTCTACCGAGAGCTGGCGAGAACCGAGCACCTTCCCCGACTGGCGTGCTTGCTTTTCCCTTCCTTCCATCTCAGGCAGGGTTTGCCAGTTTTCATGTCCCCGCTTTGCTTGGGATTTTGTTCTGGGGGCCCTCCCTGCATGCTGTCGCAAATAGGATCTTTACTTTCATGGGGGGTTTTTTTCCTGATTTTTTTTTTTTTTTTTTTTTTTGCTGGTGGGTACAAACAGGCGATTGTTGAATATTGATTGTGCCTTCGGCTGGGGGAGATAAAGTGTCTTAGTCACTCCTTCTGTTTCCTTTGAATTTTGCGGCTGCACCATGGTGTGCTCACTATTAGTTTTTTCTCCGCTCGGCGGTCTCTCTCACACCTTTCTTTCCATTTCTTCTCCTGAGCACGTCTGCCACATCCAGCTATCTGTTGCTCTCTGCTGGTTTCGCCAGAAGTTTACCGGTTTTGCTCAGCTTTGGGGGGAGAACCACATTTTAGTTTCGGTTGGACTCAGTCTTTCCTCAACTGTTTCCCTTTATTATTTGACTGCGTTCCCCCTGCCCCTAACTTTCAGGGGACCGTATTTAGCTCATTAATGGATATCTCTGGCTATTTTGCTTGTATCATCAATGTTTTTGCTGCCTGAGATAGCTTTTCTAAGATTTGCTCAGGCAATTTTCAATTCAATGACAAGTTGCACAGTCCCTCAACTTAAAAATCATTTAAAAAATAGCTTTTCCATGGACGTTTCTTCTTTATTGTATACCTCTCGATGTGTGTGTGTGTGTTTTTTAAAGATTCTATTTATTTATTTTCAGAGAGAGGGGAAGGGAGGGAGAAAGAGAGGGAGAGAAACATCAGTGTGTGGTTGCCTCTCCTGCGCCCCCTACTGGGGACCTGGCCCGCAACCCAGGCATGTGCCCTGACTGGGAATCGAACCGGCGACCCTCTGGCCCAGCCCGCGCTCAGTCCACTGAGCTACACCAGCCAGGGCTTAATATCATTATTAATATTAAAGGGAACCACAGAAAAAAGGGGCCTATCCCCAAAGGGGAGAGATTGATAGTTGATGTACCATCCAAGCAGGGGAACGGGGGGATCCTCGGGTCAGTGATTTCAGGAAAGATTCCTGGGTTCTTAGAAGCACAGATAGAAGGGGAACAGATAGGACAGATGGACAGATAGACAGATTGAGAACAGTCACAGGAAAATGTGCGTCCTCGGCCGCGCACACTTCCTCAAACCCTCCACACACACACGCAGCTCTGTGTCACGGATGAGTCACACCCAGCCCATCTGCACGCTGCTGACTGTGTCCCCGTAATTCTCAGGCCCAGGCAGGGACCCTGAGAAGGCTGAGACATAGTTTTCATTCTCCCGCATCCCTGCACACACGTAAGGAAATACACATACATGTCACAAGTACATGATACATAATATACACTCACAGAATGAGGGAGGGACCCCCAAACACCCGGAATCGCCTTCTGGAGGGCAGGCCCCTGGGAGAATAGCCTTCCCCCGACTAGGAAGCCATCTGCATCGGTGTGCCAGCTGGTGGTGTTGTGAGAGGCTGCGTTTGGCATCAGGGAATCTGTCTGAAGACTCTTTCAAGGCGCTTCCCCATTTCGCGATGGGGGACTTTTGCGCACAGCTGCCCACGCCGCGCTGAGTGTTCAGCAGTTTTTGACCCGAAACGGCACAACCCCTGCGCCCCATTCTCCCTATGCATCTGACCTCGCCGCAAGTCACTTTTTTTTGTTTTCCCAGTGAAAAAAAGCACTGAAAGGAAAACATTTTGCTGATGTCGTAGAAGTGAAACAAACAAAAACACCCAGAGAAGCACTAAAAGGCATCACTAAAAGGCATCAAAATCAACAAGTTCAAGAACTGTTTTGAGCCATGAGAAAAAAGTGTCAATAAGGGGTATTGCATTCCATGGAGAGTCCTGTGAAGGCGAATGACCTTGACACGTGGGTGAACAAATACACAATTTGTGGTAAAGAAATTCTGAGGTTTTGGGGGCCCCTCCTGGATGGACCTAGAGGGTATGGTGCTCGGCGCAATAAGCGGGAAGGAGAAAGACAAACGCCGGTGGTTCCACCAGTGTGCGGCATCGAAATAAACAAACCAACTCGTACAACCGGAGGGGAGTTTCCAGAAATTTCCAGAGCTGGGGGCGGGAGGAAGACAAACAGGTGTTGTCCCCAAGGGCACGAACTTGCCCTTGTGAGATGGCTAGATACAGCGTGGTGACCACAGCACTGGAAGGGACAAGAGGACAAACCTGCATGCCCTGGCTGGCGTAGCTCATGGATGGAGCGCGGCCTGGGAACCAGAGGGTCGCCGGTTCGATTCCCAGTCAGGGCACATGCCTGGGTTGCGGGCCAGGTCCCTAATGCGGGGGCATGCGAGAGGCAACCACACATTGCTGTTTCTCTCCCTCTCTGTCTCCCTCCCTTCTCCTCTGTCTAAAAATATATAAAATCTGCCCAGCTGGTGTGGCTCAGTGGATTGAGCGCGGGCTGGGAACCAGAGGGTCCCGGTTCGATTCCCAGTCGGGGCACATGCCTGGGTTGCAGGCCAGGTCCCCAGTGAGGGCCAGGTGAGAGGCAACCATACATTGCTCTTTCTCCCTCCCTTCTCCTCTCTCTGAAAATAAATAAATAAAATCTTAAAAAAATTAAAAAAAGATATATTAAAAAATAAAAATAAAAATAAATAAAATCTTTAAAAAAAAACAAAAACCTTCAGCGTCCCTGTGTTTGCTCCGGCACACGCCGGCGGTGACAGCGTGATCCCAGGCATGCTCCGTGTGCTTGCCAGCACACGCGTGTCGATCGCCCGGCACACCCTGACCCTGCACAGGAGCTGCCCCCGACCCCCCCGGGACAGAATCCAGGATCCGGGATCCACAAGGAAATGTGGAGAGTGAATCTCTTTACTCTGTTCTTTCTTTCTTTCTCTTTCTTTCTCTCTTTCTTTCTTTCTTTCTCTTTGTTTCTTTCTTTCTTTCATCTTTTTTAGTTCTATTTTCTTTATTGTTGTGCAAGTCCAGCTATCTCCATTTTCTCCCCACCACCCCCTGCTCTTTACGCTTCCTTCTTCCGACACGCAGGCTTTTGCAGGTCTAGCATTTGCCATTTGTACAAAAGTATATTGCATAGCGGCGGGATCACTTCTCCTGAGATCGAGCGCCTGCACAGATTTTACGTGTGCGAGGCCGTGCCCTTATCTGCAGGGATGTTGTCTCGCACGTGGTCAGCACTTCTCTTGCGAGCGGATATTTGTCCCCGCGTCACCGCCGCCCCCTGTCCCCCCCCCCCACAGCATGGCACCACCCACTTCTAGGAACCTGACCGCGTGAGACATCACACGCAAGGGAGTCACGCAGGGCTGGCCGAGGGGACGCCGGTGGGCCGCGCACACATGAAAGGGCGCGTCGTGCCATGAAGAACCACCAAACGCAGATCTAAGCCACAGGCACACGCCGCGTCACACCCCTTCGCGTGCTTATGATAAAGAAAAGACGGGTCTTGGGGAGGGTGTGGGGAACTTGGAACCCTTTTGCCCTGTGGGTGGGAAGGCACCACAATGCATCCACTGTGCAAAAAATAGGAGGGAGGCCCTGGAGGGGTAGCTCAGTGGGTTGGAGCATCATCCTGTGCACCAAAAGGTTGAGGGTTC
>PVJI01034935.1:0-10070 GCA_004026765.1 Micronycteris hirsuta | reverse complement strand
TCGTTGTGAAAAAAAAAAAAAAAAAAAAAAAAAAACCTATAGCCCAGGTCAGCTGATTTCTCAACAGAAACACTTCAGGCCAGAAGAGATTGGCATGAAGTATTCAAAGTGATGAAAAGCAAGGAGCTGAAACCAAGACTACTCTATCTAACAAGGCTATCATTTAAAATTGAAGGCAAAATAAGGAGCTTCCCAGACCAAAAAAAAAAAGGAAAAGCCAAAGTATTTCATTACCACCAGCATTGCAAGAAATGTTAAAGGGACTGCTCTAAGAAAAAGTAGAGAGAGAGGGAAGAACATAGGTATAAAGGAAAAACTGACAATAAATAAATGCCTATCAATAATAAGCTTAAATGTAAGTGGATTAAATGTTCCAAACAAAATATGTACGGCAGCTGAATGGATGAGAAAACATGACCCATATATATGCTGTCTACAAGAGGCCCACCTCAGAACAAAAGATACAAACAGACTGAAAGTGAAGGGATGGAAAAAATATTCCATGCTAATGGAAATTTTAAAAAAGCTAGGATAGCAATACATATATCTGACAAAATAGACCTCAAAAAAAAGGCCATGACAAGAGACAAAGAAGGTCACTACATAATACTAAAGGGATCAATCCAATAAGAGGATATAACCCTTGCAAACATATTTGCACCCAATATAAGAGCACCTGAATATATTTTTAAAAACCCCTTGGTGGACTTTAAAAAAGAGATTGACAGCAATACAGTCATAGTAAGGGACTTTAATACCCCACTATCATCACTGGATAGATCTTCCAGACCAAAAAAAAAAAAAAAAAAAGTCAACAAGGAAACCATGACCTTAAGTAACATGCTAGATCAGATGGGTTTAATTGACATTTACAGAACATTTCATCCCAAAGCAGCAGAATACATATACTTCTCAAGTGTACATAGAATATCCTCAAATATAGACCACATGTTAGGACACAAAATGAGTCTTAACAAATTCAAGAAGATTGAAATCTTATCAAGCATCTTCTCGGATCACAATGGCATGAAACTAGAAATCAACTACAAATTTAAAAACTCAAAAACATTCAGACATGTGAAGGCAAAATAGCATGTTATTAAACAATGGATGGGTTGCCAATGAAATAAAAAAGAAATCAAAAAATACCTGGAAACAAATGAAAATGAAAACATAACAACCCAAAAATCTATGGAACACAGCAAAACCAGTCCTGAGAGGGAAGTTCATAGCACTACAGGACTATTTCAAGAAGAAAGAAAAATGTCAAATAAATCTAACTCTACACCTAAAGGACTAGAAAAAGAACAACTAGAAAGGCCCAAAGTAAGAAGAAGGAAAGAAATAATAAATATCAGAGCAGAAACAAATGACATAGAGTCTAAAAACCAATACAGAAGATCAATGAAATGAAGAGTTTGTTCTTTGAAAAGATAAACAACACGGAAGACTTATCAAGAAACAAAAAGAAGACCCAACTAAATAAACTCAGAAATGAAAGAAGCAAAGTAACAACTGACATTATAGAAATACAAAGGACTGTATGAAAATATTATGAACAACTATGTGCCAACAAATTGGACAACCTAGGAGAAATGGGAAAATTCCTAGAAACATACACTGTACCAAAACTGAATCAGGAAGAATCATAAAACCTGAGTGGACTGATAACAACTAATGAAATTGAAGCAATAGTAAAAAAAAAAAAAAAAAAAAAAAAAAAAAAAAAAAAAAAAAAAAAAAAAAAAAAAAAAAAAAAAAAAAAAAAAAAAAAAAAAAAAAAAAAAAAAAAAAAAAAAAAAAAAAAAAAAAAAAAAAAAAAAAAAAAAAAAAAAAAAAAAAAAAAAAAAAAAAAAAAAAAAAAAAAAAAAAGCAAACAAAAGTCCTGGACCAGTGGCGTTCACAGGAAAATTTTACCAAACATTCAAAGAAAAACTAATACATATCCTCTTCAAACTATTCCATAAAATTCAAGAGGAACAAAGACTTCCAAGCTCTTTTTACAAGGCCAGCATTAACCTAATTCCAAAACCAGATAAAGACACTTCAAAGAAAGAAAATCATAGGCCAATATCCCAGATGAACATAGATGATAAAATCCTCAACATTAGCAGACTGGATCCAGCAATACATTGAAAAGATCATACACTATGGTCAAGTGGAATTTATTCTGAGGGTGCAAGGCTGGTACAATATCCACAAACAATAAATGTGATACGTCACATAAACAAAATGGAAGATAAAAATCACATGATCATAGCAATAGATGCAAAAAAGCATTTGATAAAATCCAGCATTCATTTATGATAAAAACTCTCAGCAAAGTAGGAAGGATCATACTTCAACATAATAAAATCCATATACAAAAAACCTACAGCCAATGTATTCAATAAGCAAAAACTAAAAATATTTTTCCTTAAGATCAGGAACAAGATGGTGATGTCTGCTTTTACCACTCTTATTCAGCACAGTACTGGAAGTCCTAGCCACAGCAATCAGACAAGAAGAAATAAAAGGCATCGAAATTGAAAAGAAGGAAGTAAAACTGTCATTATTCAGAGATAACATGATACTACACATAGAAAACCCTAAATCAGGGATGTCAAACTCATTTTCACAAGGGGCCACATTAGCCTCACAGTTGCCTTCAAAGGGCCAAAATAATTTTAGGACTGTATAAATGTAACTACTCCTTAACTGTTAAGGAGCTGAAATTACATTCGGCCCTTTGAAGGCAACGACGAGGCTGATGTGGCCCCCAGTGAAAATGAGTTTGATACCCTGACCTAAAGACTCCACCAAAAAAACTACTAGATTTAATAAGTGAATTCAGCAAAGTAGTAGGATACAAAATTAATATTCAGAAATCAGTAACATTTTTATACATCAATAATGAACTCTCAGAAAAAGAAACTGAAAAATCAATCTCATTTACTATTTCAAAATAAAAATAAAAATAATAAGGTACCTAGGAATAAACTTAACCAAGTAGGTAAAAGACTTGTACTTGGAAAACTATAGAACATTGGAGAAAGAAGCATAAAAAGATACAAACAAGTGGAAGCAGACACTGTGTTCATGGATTGGAAGAATTAACATCATTAAAATGATCATACTACCCAAAGTAATCTATAGATTCAATGCAATGCCTATTAACATACCAATGGCATATTTCACAGATCTAGAACAAATATCCTAAAAATTTATAGAGAACCAAGAAAAGACCCCAAATAGCCTCAACAATCTTGAAAAGAAGAACAAAGTTGGAGAGATCACAATACTGGATATCAAACTATACTACAAAGCCATTGTAATCAAAACAGCCTGGCACTGGCATAAGAACAGGCATATAGCCCTGGCTGGTGTGGCCCAGTGGATTGAATGCTGGCCTGCGAACTAAAGGGTCACTGGTTCGATTCCCAGTCAGGTCACATGCCTGGGTTGCAGGCCAGGTCCCTGGTAGGGGGCGTGCAAGAGGAAGCCACACATGAATGTCCTCTCCCTTTCTTTCTTGCTCCCTTCCCCCTCTCTAAAAATAAATAAAATATTTTTTTAAAAGAACAGGCATATAGATCAATGGAACAGAACACAGAACCTTTATGGTCAACCTACGTCTTAACAGTCAATTAATATTTGACAAAGCATACAATGGAATAAAAACATTCTCTTCAATAAATGGTGTTGGGTAAATTGAACTAGTACATGCAAAAAAAATGAAAATATACCATCAACTTACGCCATACACAAGAATAAACAAAATGGAAAAAAAAACTTAAAGGAAAGTCACGAAACCATAAAAATCCTAGAAGAAAACATAGGCAGTAAAATTTCAGATGTCTCCTGGAGTAATATTTTTGCTAATATGTGTCCTGGGGCAAGGGAAACACAGCAAAAATAAACAAACGGGACTACATTAAACTAAACAGCTTCTTCACAGCAAAAGAAACTATCAACACAATGAAAAGGAAACCCACCATATGGGAGAACATATTTGCCAGTGATACATCTGATAAGGGGTTAATCTCAAAATATATATAGAATTTATACAACTCAACACCAGGAAAACAAACAATCCAACTAAAAAATGGGCAAAGGGCCTGAATAAATACTTCTCCAAAGATGACATACACATAGCCAACAGACATATGAAAAAATGCTCAACATCACTAATTATCAGAAAGATGCAAATCAAAACCACAATGAGATACCACTCCACACCAGTCAGAGTGACCATCATAAACAAGTCAACAAACAATAAGTGCCAGTGAGGCTGTGGAGAAAAGAGAACCCTAGTGCACTGTTGGTGAGAATGTCAATTAGTGCAACCACTATGGAAAACAGCATGGAGCGTCCTCAAAACAGCATGGAGTTAAAAATGGAACTGCCATTTGACCCAGTGGTCCCACTTCTGGGTATACTCATATGTCCTAAGAATCCCAAAACAGCAATCAGAAATAATATATGCATCCCTATGTTCATAGCAGAGTTATTTATGATAGCCAAGATCTGGAAACAGCCCAAGTAGCCTTCAGTAGGTGAGTGGATAAAAAAGCTGTGGTACATTTACACAATGGAATACTACACAGCTATAAAAAAGAAGGAACTCTTACCCTTTGCAACAATATGGATGGACCTGGAGATTATTATGTTAAGTGAAATAAGCCAGTCAGAGAAAGACAAATGTGATATGATCTCACTAATATGCAGAATCTAATGAACAAAACAGAACCAGAAACACAAAAACATGGAACAGACAGACAAATGTCAGAGGGGAGGTGGCAGGGGGGATTGAATAAAAGAAGGTGAAAGGATTAGCTAAAGAACATATATTCATAACCCACGCACACAGACAATGTGGTGAAGACCGGGGAAGAGGGGGCAGGGGCTGGCTAGAGGTGGGCAAAATGAGAGAAATTGGGGATATCTGTTAATAGTGTCGACAATAATATTTTTTAAATCAATGACCAGTAACTTAAAAGGAAAATCTTAATAACATAGCCTGATATTTATGTAAAATAAACTATCCAAACCAATGGAGAAATATGTTTCATTTTATCACATATTGTTCTTATTTATGAAGCTTAAGTGAACCATCTGATGGTCAAAGAGAATAACCTATAACCCAGAGGATTAAGTTTTTTTGCCCAAGTACACAGTCAGAACAGTCTAGGTAATGCTGTGTGATAAACAGCACCAAAAAGCCCAGGGACACAAAACAACAAAGAGCAGAAGAGTAGCTCTTGCTCAACTACTCCATCACCCAGGCAGCCCTGCAGGAGGTCCAAAGTGGCAGCGGCGAAGGAGGACACTGACCTCAACCCTCCCATGAGCAAAATCAAATATACAAGTATGCAGGCAGCGACTACTCCTGGGACACACCCAAGCACTGAGTGAGCAGCTTTTGACAATAAACAAGAGAAAGAAACCATACAGAGAAGCTGGGAAGCCACATGAGCCCTCCAGGAGCTGTGGGAACTCTCAGGCCAGAGGAGCCATTGGCACCATTAACTTCCCCTCCACTTGGACAGGGTGGGCGGGGGCTGTCCTGGGACTCTGGCATGCTCACAGCTACATCGTCTGGAGACTTCTGCCTCTGAACAGAGGCAGCAGGAACAATGGGGCATAACCATACCTCCCCGGTCTACCTGGGGGAGTTGCTCCAGCCAGCAGGTTTGCCCCAGGTGCCAGAAGTGCCTGCTCATCACCTTCACAGGCCAGCAGAGAGTGGCAGGATGTCTTTAAAGTGATGAAAGAAAGGAACCTACAAAACCGAGAATAATTTACCCAACAAGGTTATCATTCAGAATTGAAGAAGAGATAAAGAGTTTCCCAGATAGGCATAAACCGAAGGAGTTCACTATCACTAAAACACATTTACAAGAAATGTTCAAGGGTCTTCTACAAGCAGAAAAGGAAAGGCCATAACCAGAAATAAGAAAATATAAGGAGGGGGCTTGGAATCTCACAGGTAAAGCCAAATATTCAATAAATACAGTAAATCAGACATATAAAAAGCTACTATAAAGGTTAAAAGAAAAAGCATCAAACTCAACTCAAACTGTAATAAGTAGTTGATACACAACACAAAAAGCTACAATAAAACATTAATAACATAAGGCATGCAGGGGGAGAGTAAAAATGTAGTCCTCATAGAATATATTCAAACTTAAACACCCGTTAACTTAAAATAGTCTGCTGTAGATAAAGAATGATGTGCATGAACCTCATGGTAACCACAAACCAAAAAACCTACAAAAGTTATACAAAGAACAAAGAGAAAGGAACCCAAACAAAACACTAAAGAAAAACACCAAACCCCAAGGGAAAAGTTCAAGAGAAGAAGAAAGGAAAAGAGGACAACTATAAAAAAACAACAGAAAGCAATGAATAAAATGGCAATAAGTACATACTTATCAATTACTTTTAATGTAAGTGGATTAAATGTTCCAATAAAAAGACATAGGATGGCTGAATGGCTTTTAAAACATGACCCATCAACATGCTGCCTACTAGAGACCCACTTCAGATCAAAGACACACAGACCGAAAGTGAAGGGATGGAAAAAGATATTCTATGCAAATAGAAACAAAAAGGAAGTTGGGGTAGCAATTCTCATATCAGACAAAATAGACTTTAAAACAAAATATGTTTAAAAAGACAAAGAAGGACATCGCATAATTATAAAGAGGCCAATCCAAAAAGAGGTTATAACAGTCATACATATCTATGCACCCAACATAGAAACACCTAAGTATGTAAAGCAATTATTAATGGGCATACCGAGAGAAATTCACACAATACAATAATAGCAGGGGATTTTATTACCCCACTTATATCAATGGATAGGTAATCCAGACAGAAAATAAGGAAATAATGGCCTTAAATGGTACATTAGATGAGATAGACTTAATAGGCATTTTAATAACATTTCACTCCAAAACTGCAGAATACACATTGCTTTCAAGTGTACATGAAAAAGTAGGCTTCACTTCCTAATGGGTGACATGCACTGCAAAGGGACCTGAATACAGAATGGGAATAATTTGTGCCTGTTTTGTTGCAACCTACAACAGTGGTTGAGTAAATGAAGAGACAAAAATGTTAGGTCCAAGTCAAGTCCCTGAACACTGTCCAACCCAGGCAAGAAGCAGGGGCAGAGGAAGCTGTCAGATGAAATTCAGTGGCTGGGAGGGGACAGTAGGAGCCAGGAGCTGAGCAGATCCCTGTGCTCAGCTGGGCCTCTGACAAACTCTCCTTCCCACGGCCTGGAGCCCCAGGGAGCCCAGGGAGGAGACATGCTTGTGTGGTCTGCTGTCCTTGTGCACTCCCTTTCCCCACCCCCTCCCCCAAATCTTCATGCCTCCCTCTTGCCCAAGCCATCCCTCTGCCCACCTGAGCATTCTCCCAGACGCCCTGCCATGCCCCTGGTGACAACGCACAGTACCGGGTTGTGTAATTGCTATAGTGATTACTTACAGCCATCTCATTAAGTTTTCAAATGCTTCCTTCAAATTGAACAATGTTTTTTCAAAGTCAACAGCTGGTTCGCAGCTTGAATGCAACCGTTAGGATAAATTAAATTAAAAGGGTAATAAAATCACAGTCTAAATTTAATTTCTGAAGAGTGCATAGGCTCCAAAAAAAAAAAAAGCATTTAAAACTGCCTTTAAAATACAGCCAGAAAAGCAGAAGTTAATTCACTCCCTGATTAGGTCAGCTAATGGGCACACTGGAACAATTAGCCAAATGATAACTGGTGTGGACAAAGCCCCACGCTCACTCCCAGAGCTCTACTGTATAGTCCACAGGGTCCACGTGGGAAGGGTGATCAGACAGAGGACTTGCATTTGCAGATGTCCCCACAAGCAGGTTCAGAAAAAGGTCCCTGTCCCCTGAAGCAAAATAACAGTGAAGATGGTATCTGAGGCAGGCCTCCCTCCCAACACGTCTTCCCATTACCTGTAGCTACCCGGGACTACCTGGCAGGTATGCCCTGGCATTACCTGTTGGAATGGCTGGAGATTCTTTGCACTTGCTTGTATGCAGGTTGTAAATTCAGTCACTGAAAACCTTTGCCTCTGAAGGATTAGCAGGCTATGACACTCAAAAACATGCCACTTTAGCATAAGGATTATTCTTTATCTAAGGCAATTGAGTAAAAACAGGTACAAGAAAAGCTCTCTGGCCTGGCTGGGTGGCTCAGTCATTCAGAGCATCGTCCCATGTACCAAAAGGTTGAAGGTTCAATTCCTGGTCAGGTTACATACCTAGGTTGCAGGTTTGATCCCCAATTGAAGCACATAGAGGGGGCAACCAATTGATGTTTCTCTTGCACATCAGTGTTTCTCTTCCCCACCCCACCCCCCAAAAAAAATAAATTTAAAAAAAAAATGTCCTTGGGTGAGGATTGGGGTGGGAGTGGTGAGGGAGGGGAAAAGGAAGGAAGAAAGTCTCTTTGCCCTCTCCCTATTTGTCTAAAAGCAGGACAGAAATGTGTAAAGGTGTCTCCCCCTCTCTAGCACACCCCACCTCCCGAACAGAAGCTAATCAATGAAGACAACTCTAGACACTCTTAGCACGGAACTGGCACCATAGGAATCTACATGACAGACTTACTAACTAGCCCTTATCTTCCACTAGCTTCCCCATATAGTCACCTTCCCACAATTGGCTGCCCTAGAAACTCAGTCCTTTTCTTTTGTCTTGTCACCTCTCTAGCAACGTGTTGCTCTTTTGTGAAGCTGCAAGGTAAGCCCAACTTCTAACCGCCCCTCGGAGTTACTCAGCACTAGGTACTCCGTGTGTATGCTCAATGCACATGTTATTGAACTTTTTCTCATTTTTCTCTTATTAATCTGTTTTTTGTCAGTCTAATTCACAGAACCCTAACCAATAAATCTAAGGTGGGGAGAGGGAGAGAGAATTTTTTTCTTCCCTATACCTCAAAGGCAATTTACCTTGGGACCCACCTAAAAAGGCTCATGTTTCCCAGGACCCAGCCCCACACTCCATGCTTTAGAGTCAGCCTGGACTGGAATCCCACCTCTGCCACCTGGACAGTAGTCAGCTCACTTCTCAGAGCCTCAGTTTCCTCCTCTGTAAAAAGGGAACTCATTCATTCTTTAATGCAGTCAGTAAATGTTTACCGAGCACTTACCCTGAGCCAGGCCGTGTCAGAGGTCCCCAGTGAGCCAGCCAGCCAGAAGCACCTCCCTGAAGGAGCACATGTCTTAACTGGCAGACAGATGGTGAACATAGTCAGGAAGCAGTGTGTATGGACTGGTGGGAGATAATTCATGTTTGAGGGCAAATAAATTAGGGGGTGGAGAGCTGGGTGTAATTTTAAATAAGGTGCTTGGGGAAGGCCCCACTGAGAAGGGGCATTTGGAGTAAAGGCCTGAAGGAGGGCAGGAAGCCAGCCACATGGACATCTGGGTGAAGAGTATCCAGGCAGAGGGAATAGAAAGGCAGAGGCAGGAGGGTGCCTGGAGTGGTCACAAAAGCAAGGAGGCCAGTGCACCTGGAGAAGAATGAGCAGAAACAGTGGTAGGAGACTAAGTCCGAGAGCTAACAGGAATAACAGGATTCCATTCAAGGAGCTAGCCCATTCATTCCACCAGTATTTACTGAGAGCTTGATACACGTCAGACAGAAGGGATATTGTAAGGATGAAGTCTGGTAAAGTGAAGGCAGTTCCTGATGCCTAGTAAGCTGTTGACACTGCAGAGAGGTGGACCCCTCCATCCTGGGCAGGCAGAGGTGGGCACTATTCAGGGCAACCTGCATCCTGGCTCCGCCTTCTCCCCCTCAGTGATGATGCTCGTTCCAGAACCATTAGAGCCAAAGGTGTAACCTGCTCTTTAACAGAGTGGCCAAGTGGCCACAGTCATTTCTTCCCAGATGTTGGTCCAGGCAGAGAAGGTCTGTGTCACAGCAAGAACACTGCTGTCCAGTAGGCTCTCAGAGGATGGGAGCTGCATGGAGAGGGGCACCGAAACTGGTACCCGTGGAGGGAACAGTGGGGAGGGAAGAACAAACAGAACTTTCTCCTGTTTTTCTCCTGCTCAGGG
>PVJI01034934.1:0-10077 GCA_004026765.1 Micronycteris hirsuta | reverse complement strand
TCAGTCATTGTATTCTTTTAGGCTTATCTTTCATGAAATTATAATGTTCAAGGAGAGATGGAAGTGTTATGGGTAAATTTTATTTCAAAATATCATGTCCCTTGATCTCATTATTTTAGGAATCAAATATTACCACTGGGAACTTAAAAAATTAATTCAGTACTTGTATTTATTTTACTTGAAGAAAAATTTATTTTTTAAATTTTATTTTTATTGTTTATGCTGTTATAAGTTGTTCCTGGTTTTTCTCCCTTTCCCCACCTCCACCCAGCCTCACCCTCTCTTCTCCCCAAGTCAATCCCTATATTGTTGTCCATGTCCGTGGGTTGTGCATAAATGTCCTTTGGTTAATCTTTTCACCATCTTTCATTCTGTCCCCCACCTCCTTTCTGGCAGCTGTCAGTCTGTTTCATGTATTAAGCTTCTGTTACTATTTAAAAATGATTATCATGTTTAAAAATATTCTATATTCAGTGTATCTTGCATAATAAACCCATAGAAAAATTCTGAAAGGTATTTTGCTTCTTCAACCAATTTGGTAAGGGATATTAACCCAGCTTTTCATACTCTAACTTGTCTTAATATTTTTCTTCTCAGGACTCATTCAGATACTGACAAACAGAAACCATGATAGTGTCAGAGGGAAATAAAACTGGAACCACGTTCATTCTCTTGGGCTTCTCAGATTACCCAGAACTGCAGGTTCCCCTCTTCCTGATTTTCCTGGCCATCTACAGTGTCACTGTTGTAGGGAACATTGGGATGATTGTTATCATCAAAGTTAACCCCAAACTGCACACCCCCATGTACTTCTTCCTCAGCCACCTCTCATTTGTGGATTTCTGCTATTCCTCCATTGTTGTTCCCAAGGCTCTGGTGAACCTAGTTGTAGAAGACAGAACCATTTCTTTTCAGGAATGCATAGTACAATTCTTTTTCTTTTGCACCTTTGTGGTAACTGAATCCTTTTTATTGTCGATGATGGCCTACGACCGCTTTGTGGCCATTTGCAACCCTCTGCTCTACACAGTTGCCATGTCCCAGACACTCTGTGCCATGCTTGTGGTCGGGTCATATGCATGGGGTGTAGTGTGTTCTTTGATATTCACGTGTTCTGCTATCAAGCTATCATTTCAGGGTTTCAACACCATCAACCACTTCTTCTGTGAGTTCTCCTCATTGCTCTCCCTCTCTTGTTCTGACACTCATGTCAATCAGTTGCTGCTCTTCGTTTTTGCCACCTTTAATGTGGTCAGCACACTACTCATTATTCTCATATCTTATGTATTTATCCTTGTCACTGTCCTCAAGATGCGTTCAGCCAGTGGTCGCCGCAAAGCCTTCTCTACCTGTGCCTCACACCTGACGGCCATCACCATCTTCCACGGCACCATCCTCTTCCTCTACTGTGTGCCCAACTCCCAAAACTCCAGGCACACAGTCAAAGTGGCATCTGTGTTTTACACAGTGGTGATCCCCATGCTGAACCCCCTGATCTACAGTCTGAGGAATAAAGATGTCAAGGATATAGTCAGCAAGCTAATGGACACTAAAGTCTTTTCTTGTTGAGCATATTATTTTAGTAGAACCTGTTCATTACATGCAAATAAAGTATATCTCCACAGGTTCATTTAAAATATATTGTTTAAATTATTGAAGACCTAGAATTGTACAACATGGAAAGGACATAGATTTTTATTCAAAGAAGCTAAACTTGACTCTGTCGCTTCTGAAGAAAAATTAGCAATTTCTCTCACTTTAATTTTTCATTTACAAATTTGAGAATTTTGTAGCTCCTAATCTGATTGTAAAGATAAAAAGATAACATGGTTATCATGTGGAATGCCTTATATAATCTCAATAAATATCAATTTTCATCCCCTTTTCTCATAACATACCTCGAGCAGACTAGGCTTTCAATAAACACATGACTTTCTCTTGCAAAAGTATTAAAAATATGTCCCACTGCTTTCTGACATTTGGCAGAACTCTGGTGTTATTTTAGAGCTTATGTCCTTGAGGAAGGAGCTTTTTAATACAAGACAAGCAAAGTTCATAGGACCTGTGTACAGATTTCATAATGTCAGTGTGACCTCTGGTTCTCAGAGAAATGCTTGCACGGAGCATACAGTGCTCTGCAATTCATCATGAACTCTGAAGGAATTGTTTTGCACTATAGTCATATGTGCCAAGTTGGAAAAGATTTTCTCCATGTTTATAGTCCATAGAAGTCATCAATTATTTGAGTCCCAGGATGATGGTGTTTTCTTGATATCTTGTTGGTGTCCCACAGAGATCAATGATAGTTTGGGGAAGCTTAAGAAACAGGGGCCCCAGGGATGGGCACACACACACACACACAAAACCATAAAACCTACAATATTTTCCATCATAATATCTTCAGAGACAGGGGAGGAAATGTTTATCCCACAGTCTGGTTGGTTGGACTACAATGCTTTTTTGCAGTAGAGTGGAGATGCATGATATTTTCTGGAATCTGGAAGCTTATTCTTAGTTTCTCCTTGAGGTAATTTATTATAGCCATGTGTAAAAGAAGAAGGAATTACAAGGGAGGGCAGCAGTATTAGACATATTAAAAAATATGGATTTGGTCTTTTAATTAGAGAGCATCTTAAAGAAATGTCATGTTTTGAACTCTACTTTGTGAAAATATTTTCTCTTTGTGTATTGAGAAACAATCCAGTAAGAAATGGGAACGATCTAATTTGTGGGACCAAAGATCTTGTAAACAACTTTTAGTGTGAAGGAGTGTAAGCAAGTTGGGAAGAACGCTTGATTTCTCTCTTCTTCCCTCTTCCCACTCTTTCACACCAGCTCCATCAAGGAAACATACATGGAGGTCCCCTGATGGTCACTCCGAGGCAGAGCGGCTGTAGGGGGCCCCTCAGGACTGTTCGTGAAGGGATATAGACCTTTGAAACACCCCTAAAGCAGAAAGGAGAGGAATTATTTCGACCACGTGCTTGTCTCTCCATAGCAGGTTTCTCATCCTCGATATTTGTGACATTTTTGGCCAGATAATACTTTGATGTTTGCATGTGCACATTCTTAGCATGTGTACGTGTATGTGTGTGGGGAGGAGGCTGGTATTTGCATCATGGAGTGTTTAACTGCATCCCTAGTCCCTACCTGCTGGCTGTCAGTCACATACCGCCCCCCATCGTGACAAGTATGTCTCAAAACACTGACAAATGTCTGTAGGAATACAAATCATTCCTAGTTAAGAACCACTGCTTTGTAAATGATCACAGCCTGATTTGTTCACCTTTAGATTTGCAAACAGAAAAAGGCTCTTCAAAATTATATACTACTTTGAACTCAGAAAGGACAATTCACTTTTACCGGCTACTGAAGAGAGAATCATGTCATTAGAACAATAATTTGTTCTTAAATTGGGATTTCTTTTTTTTAAGATTTTATTTATTTATTTTTAGACAGAAGGGAAGGTAGGGAGAAAGAGAGGGAGAGAAACATCAATGTGTGGTTGCCTCTCACATGGCCCCCACTGGGGACCTGGCCTGCAACACATGCGTGTTTCCTGACTGGGAATTGAACCGGCGGCCCTTTGGTTCACACCCCACGCTCAATCCACTGAGCTACACCAGCCAGGGCTAAATTGGGATCTCTTAATGAACATATTCTTCCCCTCTTTGAAGTCACTTGAAGAATGAGAACAATACCTGGCTGTGTTGGGTTTTAGTTCAGATTTTCTTTCTTCCAGGAATTATTAGCTGGTGCCTCTAAGGTCATGTCTATATCACCCAAAAGTCAGGAGGGAAAGAAGAAATGACAGCGTTCTCATCCTTTGTTGATATTTTCTATCTGTCAAAGGCCTTGAATGGATCAGTCTCCTATTTAAAAAATCTGACCCTTCTTCCCTAGTCAACGCCTTAACACTGACATACTGTGACAATTCAAGCAAGTATCTACATTGCTTGTTTTAAAAAATGATTGGAATAAAATATTTATGTTTTATGTGTGTTGTGAGGATTAAATGTAAATTCATATTATGTATATATATAATATATTATCTAGGCAATCTGGCTTACTATTTTTTAACTTGCATTTTAGCATGGTCATGTTTCAAGTGTTGAAGTTATTAAAATATAATGTTCATAGCTGTGCAGTTTCCATATATGTATATGCCATAGTCTCACCACTTTACTCCCTCTTGACACTTTATTGTTACGTTTTACTATCATACTGCTTCAGTGTGGCAGCAAACATTTCTGTTAATAATTTCATATTCATATCTTTGATCATTTCTTCAAATAGATTTAAAGAAGTGAATTCGTTTGTCAAATAGGTCATTAGAAGCCTTCAGAGTCAAGTTACAGGAAGTTTGAATTCAAGAGTACCAATTCACTCAATAATAGTTGATATAAAATATCTAATTGATAACATAACTCTGCTGACTTTATAGAAAAAAAAATGCACAGAAGCTACTTTTGCAATCTAAAACACATGAATAAAAAGAACCCTTGTGGGTTAGCAGTCTTAAATAAACATACTTCTTATTATTTCAGTGGAAAACAGTATAATAATTAAAAAAATTATTTCCTGAGATTCCAATCTTTCCAGTATTGACTAAAAAGTCAGCAAGAAAAAAAGAATTTGAATTTCATAAAATGATATTGCCAATTAAATAATATTTAATGCCTTTCTAATGATTCACTTCCAGGCCCTAAACTGTATAGGACGAGTTTAAAGAATCACATTGACTTTATGGATATGAGTGCTTTTCGGTGACCTGTGAATTAAACTGCGAGTTCTATGCAGTTATATGCTGCAATATTTGGACATTTTCTAAACATCACAAGAGCAAAGTCATATTTGCTGAAAAAATTATCTATCCTACTTATTTTCATATCTTTTTAGGAGACAGTCAAGAAAAATTTGGGATCATGCAATGGAGAAGAAATTTTAATATTTTTCTCCAAACTCAATAAAGTGAGAACATGAGCAAAGAAAACTGTACCACTGTGACAGAGTTCATTCTCCTTGGGTTATCAGATGCCCCTGAGCTGAGGGTCTTTCTTTCCATGGTGTTCCTTCTGATCTATGCAGTCACGGTTTGGGGCAACCTGGGCATGATCGCACTTATTCAGGTCAGCTCTCGACTTCACACTCCCATGTACTTTTTCCTCAGCCACCTGTCCTTTGTGGATTTCTGTTACTCCACGTTCATTGTGCCAAAGATGCTAGCTAATATCTTAAGCAAAGACAAAGCCATCTCCTTCCTGGGATGCATGGTGCAGTTTTATTTATTTTGCGCCTATGCAATCACTGAGGTCTTCCTGCTGGCTGTGATGGCTTATGACCGCTTTGTGGCTATCTGTAGCCCACTGTTGTACATCGTCACCATGTCCTGGAATCTTTGGATGAAGCTAGCGTCTTGCTGTTACCTCTGGGGGGTTATATATCCCCTGATTCACTTGTGTTTAGCTCTTCAGATCCCATCCTACAGATCAAATGTGATTAACCACTTCTTTTGTGATCTGCCCCCTCTCTTATCTCTTGCTTGCTCTGATGTCACTGTGAACAAACTGTTGGTATACAATGCAGCCTCCTTCAATGAGATCATCACCATTGTGATCATCCTCACCTCCTACTTGTTTATTCTCATCACCATCCTGAGGATGCACTCTGCAGAGGGAAGGCACAAAGCCTTTTCCACCTGTGCCTCCCACCTCACAGCCATCGTTGTCTTCCACGGGACAATCCTTTTCACTCACTGCCGGCCCAGTTCTAGCAACAGTGTGGATGCTGACAAAGTGGCTGCAGTGTTCTACACAGCAGTGATTCCCATGCTGAACCCCTGATCTACAGTCTAAGGAACAAAGATGTGAAAGAAGCTCTCAGAAAAGTGGTGAACTCCAAAATATTTTCCTAGAGAATATTTCAAAGTGGAGGCTGGTGGAGGGATGAATCAGTGAGTTGCAGTGTTTGGGTGGAGAGGGCAGCCAAGAGTAGGCCATGAGTGAGGTGTTTGATTCAGTGATCTTTGCACTTACTTTTGATTACTTGCGAATCAGCATAAACATGTTATTAATTTGTATGGCAGCTTGACCAAGAGCATATCTCAATTCTTTTCCTCAGGATGCTCTAGGCAGCTGTCATAAAATAATTGAGTAGATTTGTGGCAAGTATTCAGAGCTAATTGCTTTTTGTGGCTGGAATGATGTTTTAAATTAACTGTCAATATTAATGATAATCTAAACAAAGAAGTAACAAATCTAGATTATTGTGTATGTTAGGGAGGATTCATTTTTTGTAATAATAGTAGTAATATTTATGAAAAGATTCCCTCATAGACACAATAATCTAATTTTTAAAATTCTCTAACTCTATATTTATCTTTTAAAAATTCTATCATTAATTTTGCTTGGATTAGTTATATTTCTTTTTTTTGTCCTATACTCTTTGTATTTGGATAAAATTACAAGTCATTGAGAAACTTATTGGGTGGAGATTCTAATAGGTTTTGTGAGGGTAAAATGGAAACTGGACAAAATCTTGTACTGTTTCATGGAATAATTTGGTATGGTTTATGATTTTAAGCTTAGAATGATAAGTTGAAATAAAGCACTGAAATATTTGTATACATAATGATAAGCAAAATGTTTTATATATTTGCAAATAGGCTACGTTAATTTGTATATTGCCATTAATTTAATTTTTAACTTATTGGAACAATTGTGGAAGATTAGTAAAACTGTTATATTGATTTTGATTGAAATCAATAAACAATTTGTGCTTAAACACAAGGTTTTATGTTTTTTTCTCTGTCTTGGTATATTATGATTACATTTTTGTGAAGTTAAAGATATAAACCTTAATTTTTATTTTGAGAAAATTAAAATGCAGAATTTAAATGCTCTGACTAGTATATTAAAATGTGTGGATGATAAAATAAAGATAATAAATTGAGATTTCAAACACAGAGGTACTATACTTTTCAATAAATACTGATGTAACATTTCATGTTATTGCATTCTGTCACTTTAGACTTTAAATCATCTTTGGCACCTCTTGAAGCTGCTATGCAAGTGTTACTTTTTGTTTTTTACTCGTGTGCCTCTTCAGTGGATTTATTTTTGAAATCAATACACTTGTTAGAATTTTAATTGACCTCTAAAATAACTCATCATAGATTTAGCTTGAAAAAGGAAAATCTATTGTTTTCAGTGTATACCACAGCTCTTATGTCCACCATGATTAATTTGAAATTTACAGATCATCAGATTTCACATTCTTTCTTTTGTCCTTGAGTCATATCTAATTCTAGTTACTCTACAAAGTTGTATTTAAATGATTTGTATTTATTTTTATTTTTATTGTCCTCACCATGGCTAGGACTTGCAGTCCTATGTTCACTAGAAGTAGCTAGAGTGGATTCTTGTCTTCAGATGGTTTGAGTTTCCATCACTGTGAATGATGTTGACCACAGGCTTGTCACATAGGGCCTTTGTTATGTTGAGGTACATTTCATATTTTACCATTGGTATGGGACAGTGGTAGGATGATGTGGGTGTGGAAACATTTAGAAATAATTTTAAGTAAAATTTGTCCCTTACAACATAGCTTGAATTATAACAGAGTATGACTAGCATTTATTGTGTACTCTTATTATCAGAATACTATATTTGAGGATATATTGGTGGTAGACACCCTGACAGGTGCAATACATCACAAATTTTCAGGAGCCCATTTTATCAATGTTCATTTCAAGAATTTAATAAATATATTCCTTTTATTTTTTATTAAGGACACATCTGATAATATATCTATTTTATAAAGTAGTTCTTATTCAGTCCCTAGAGAAATTTAGTTTCTCAGATTCATAGATGGTTTAAATTTTTCAGATTCATAGATGTTTTAAAATGAATTTTAATATTTATTTATTTATTTATTTAGAGGGGGAGGGAAGGAGAAGTAGAGAGAGAGAAACATTGAGGTGGAAGAGAAACATCAATTGGTTGCCTATCTCACAACCCACAACCAGGACCTACCTGACCCACAACCCTGGTGTGTGCCCTGACAGGGAATTGAACAGGTGATCTTTTGATTTGCAAGGGAGCACTCATATTAGCTACACCTATCAGGGAAGATTTAGATAAATTTTAAAAAGTCTTTAGTATTATTCATTAAATGACAACTTAAAAACATATTTCCTTTACACTTAGTTGAATCTCATTTAAACCAATGTAATTTGACTTTTGGTTAAAGTGTAGGAGATGGTTAAGTAGAAAGAGATTTGTGTCTGATATTACAACACAGTAAGTTAGATATTCTGCAAGATTAATATTTTTCTGGAACCCATCAGATAGCTGAGGTCTCTGGGAAACCAACTAACACAAGCATAGATTCCCAGTAACAGAATTCCATTGCTAGGGGAAGGGATGGAATCTTGAGAGAGGTCCATATGCAAAGAAAAGACCTAAATCTTAGGATGTGCTAGATATTAAGAATCTCTGGTGAATCAGCTCCCACCATAAAATAAGGTGACTATAGATGAATTTGAAGTCTGTGGAACTCAGAGGTAATCATATTGTCCACAAAACTGAAGCCTAGCTTCAAACATTACACTAAATGGTAAGCAAAAGATATAAATCATTTTCAGGCAAAATGCCATTTACTTGAATCTCTATTGATCTTCAAATAATATACATTTTTAGAAAATGTTGATGTAGTACAAATAAGTGGGAGAAAACAGTTACAGGGAAACAATGACATTAACAGACTCAGATTTGGATAATGACTTAGATTTTAGAGTTATCAGATATGCTATCTAAAATGACATTACTTCTATGGGTATTAGTGGAAATGGTATCAACATGTGTGAATACATGGGAAATTTCAACAGAGTCAAGGAAACTAATTTTGGAAAAATAAATTTACTATAAATAATAATGAAAAAATAGAGATAAAGCATGTCCTTATGGGCAGTAGCCTCAACATACTCAAGGAAAAGCCTTAGTGAAAATACAAGCAGATCAATAGAAAATTCTACTCAAAATGACAGAGAAAAAAACTGAAGAAATAAGGGAAAGTATTTATGCTGTATGACAATACCAAACAGTCAAAATCACTATATTTCAAAACTGAGAAGTAAAATAGAATGAGGTGAAAGCAGAGGAAATATGTGTAGAGATAATGGTTAAGAATTTTCTAAAATTAACAGACACCAAACCATAAGTCCAAGAATCCCAGATAATACCAAACAGAAAGAATGCACACACAACCCAGAAGGAAAAAAGTGAAACAGTAAGTACTGACTGTGTTCACACTGAATAATTTACTTGTGGAGTACTCTCAGTTGCATTGTGGGATACTAAGAACGCCCATGGTCTCTATACACTAAATGCCAGCAGTACCCCCTTCTCGTTATGACAATCAGAAATAATCCTCAATTAATTGCCAAATGTCCTTTGTATATGTGTGTGTGGGGGGTAGGTACAAACCACCTCCACTTTTGAACACCTCATCTGAAGAAAGGTAAACTTTAGAACAGATTTCTTCCCTGAAACTGAAATAATAACAGAACTCTCACCGCAGATTGACATATATAATAAAATATCTTTCAAAATTAAATGACAGAACTATTTTCAAATTTGCAAAAACCAAGGTAATTTATTGTCAGCACATATGTACTAACAGAAGTATTAAAATATGTTATCCAAGGAGAGGGAAAATCTTTGAGTTTCACAAAGGAAAAAAGCACTGGCAGTTTAATGTAAACTTGAAATGTATTTTTATTATTTTAATTGTTTTAAAAATATCCTTGCAAAGAGGATATAGGAGAGAATGGAATAATATAATCAAAGTACTGAAGAAATAAAAACAATAGATAAAATTGTTACGGGGAAATGAAGCGACCAAACTCCTGAGAGGTAAAGGTCACAGACCCTTTATTTCACGCGTGGGCTCTCGGGAACAAACTCCAAATCGAGAGCCCCCAACAAAGACATGAGCTAGCTTATATATCATTTGAGGCAAGCAGATTTACTAAGGCAGTGAGATTGTCCCGGAAAAGCAGATCCCCTCATCTGCATT
>PVJI01034933.1:0-10078 GCA_004026765.1 Micronycteris hirsuta | reverse complement strand
TTCTCTGTGAGCTCATTGAGCTTCCTGATAACCAGTGCTTTGAACTCAGTATCTGATAGTTGTCTTTCCTCTTTTTCATTAATCATTCTTTCTGGGGCTTCCTCCTTTCCTTTCATTTGGGTATTGTTTCTTTGTTTTCCTATTGTTTGTGAGACTCTTCTTGTTAGCCTGTTTCTTAAATTGATCTGTTCTGACTCCCTGGGGTTATGGTGTGAACTTCTATGGTAGAATACCTGTGAGATTCGGTGGTACAGTGTCCTTAATCTCCTGAGCTCGCTGGTCTTGGACTGTCGTGTTTGTTGGCTCTCTGTATGTCTTTGGGTTTTGATTGTTGTTGGGGTTTCTTTGGTGGGGCCTTTCCTTCAGCTGGTTTACTGACAGTCACTCCATCCACCATGCCTTGTCTTCTGTTGTGCAGGTGTCGACAGGTTGTGTTGAAGGTGATTCTTCTGTGTGAAGAAGGTTTTGAGACTTCTCTCTCACTCTTGTTCAGTTGTTTGTTGTGGGTTGTTTCTCCACCAATTGGTTGTATTTCCAGGTTCGTCCTGGATTGTGGTTAGTGTGGGTTCCACTCCCTCCTTCACTTTCTTCTGTTGTTATCTGTTGGTTTATCCTTTGTTGGTGGGTTTTCTCTTCCAGCAGGTATCCTGGTGTTCACAGCTTCCACCTACTCTTTTTTGTGATCAGTTGGAGGGGGAAGGCCAAATGGTTTAAGACAGCAGTTGTGTATTCTGTAATATTTAAGGTACCAACCCTTAGAGAAGAGATAGGAGATCCTTTGGATATGTATAGTGTTAACTGTGATATTTCATCTGACTCTTCACTTTTAAGAAAGGGTGGAAAGTAGGTAAGACTCTTGTTGGGGGGCGGGAAGGATTATGAGTTGGATCTAGAAAGTAGTGAGCTTGTGGGAGGTCAGATTATGTGGTAAAGTGAGAGTAAAGGACAGAAAATAGGTGTAGTATGTGAGAGAATAGAGTTAACCACAACAGTAGTAAGGTTCAGGAAACAGTGGACTGGGATAAGACCTGGGGGGGGATGCTGTGTAATATTTACAATTGTATGAACAGCAATTATTTACAATGCTAATGGAGCAACAATCAAATGACAGACTCTATGTGATCTGGAAAACAAGATTAGGAAGTATAGGACTTAGAGTGGTGTGTTAATGGAACACAAGTGAAGCGAAAGACAGTAAGTTAAAAATACACTATAAATAAGAGAATAAGGGAAACCAGTCAAACAATGCAATTCAACCACTCAAGCGAAGAATACTAAATAGAAAGAAGAGAAGTACAAAAATACTAGTAAAATAAAAGATGTAAGAATAATAAAAAAATAATAATACAAATATACAGTATCTTGCAAGTCCTCTGGTGTAGCAAAGTGAAATTTGTCTCACTGTCTCAGGTGTTGTGGTGACCCCTGTTTGGGTCCAACTCTGGCCTTTTCACAGTTTGTGGTTTCATTGTCTCACTTTTGGGAATTATTATTAAAAAAATAACGACAACCAAAAAAAAAAACCCAACAACAAAAACAAAAGCCTCCTGCTGGCTTCAAGCTGGTTAAGCCAGTGGTGCTATACTTCTGTCTGCATCAGGCTGAGAGGAGAATTGGTTTCTCTTTTCTCCCCTGCTGAGTGGCACTGGACCTGCCTCTGGCCCAGTTCCTCAGTGCCCTTCTATGCCCAGCCTAGGCTCACAGTCCACCAGTTGTGCTGTCCTTGAGGTGTACCAGTTAGGGGCAACTCACACCCCCTTGTTGTTCTTTGTTGTCCTAGATGCTAGGAGCTCTCAATAACCCTTCTGGCTAGTTCAGCTCCCCCAGTGTGTTAAGTCTTTCTGGGGATTGCTGACTCCCTGATTGCAGGGCAGGGGTTCCGCCTGTGGTTGCCTCACTGCCACTGTGGATGCTGGTTCAGGCCTCCTCTGCTGTTTCCTTGGGGGCACGGAAGTAAGATGTACTCAGTCCCGGGCCTGTGTTGTGGCACGACAGTCAACCACACGCCCCTCAGTGGGTGCATACCAGTGTCCCAGGTCCACGGGCTTGTGCACAGGGTCTTCCTCAGCACGCACTCTCCCCGGGTTCCCTGAAGCTACGGTTGTGAGTGCGGGACCCTCCTAGCCATCACTGGGTTGCCCCAAGGCTAGGTGGGGAAAGGGCCTGGTTGGCTGCTGCAGGAGAGTTTCCCAAACAGCTGCCATGTGTCTCTTTCTTTACTTTTTCTTTTTGAAAAAATTGCTCCTGTTCAAGCCTGCCACTCCATGCAAGGGCCTGGGCTCTCACTCAGCCCAATTTTCCAACCAGACCAGGGATTATCCAGGTCAGGGCCTGGTACAGCCCAACTCTCAACTCTCCCCAGATGGCACACAGGGTCTCCGTGGGTGCTCACAACCCCTGTGTGTTTGCCACTTCGTCCTTTTCCCCTCCCTGCGGCTTCAAGCAACCAGGTTACTTCCAGTGCTGCTCCAACCTTGTTTGGCAGGGGAGGGAGCCATTGAGCAGACTCTCTCCCAAGAACCCTGCTGCAGACCCAGCTGGCGCCAGGCCTGGGGCTGCTGCTGCCATAGTCCCCACCCTGGACCCAGGGACCTTATTGTCCTGAAGCTCTCTCCTTAACGGCTGATTTTTCTATGACCTGTACAATTTTGGTCTCCAATCTTCATATATGCTGGGGTACTGTTAGCTGTTTGCTCTGTTTCTCAGAAGATTGGCTAGGTGTTTCACCCGTGTGCAGGGGGTAGAGGACTCCACTCCTACCTATCTTGCCACCGTCTTCCAAAAATTTGTTGAGGCTTGTTTTATAGGCCATAATTTAGTCTGTCTTGGTCAATTTTCCATGTGTACTTGGAAAGAATTTGTATTCTGCTTGTATTGGAAGGAATGCTTTATCAATATCAATTAGGTTGTGTTGATTGATAGTGTTATTACCATCTTGTATATTCTTAGTAATTTTCTGTGTATTCTGCAAATTACTAAGAGAGAAGTTACATTCCAATAATAATTGTGGATTTTTCTATTTATCCTTAATATTTTAAATATTAATATTTTCTACATGTATTTTGAAGTTTTGTTATTAGTTACATAAATATTTACAGTTGTTAGATCCTCTTTGACAAATTGACCTCTTTATCATTTTGAACTGCCTCTATTTATATCTAGTAATTTTCCTTATTCAAAAATATTCCTTGTCTCATATTGTGATAGCTAGAATGTGTTCCCAAAGATGTCCAGGCCCTAAGCCCTGGAACCTGTGAATATCTTATGTTACATGGTAAAGGAGACTTTGTAGATGTATTTAATTTTATAGTATTAATTTCTATTGCTTCCAGAACAAATTACCACAGATTTAGCATTCTAAAACTACACAAACTTATTATCTCACAGTTTTGTAGGTCAGAAGTACAGGTACAGTGTGGCTTAATATCAATCTTTTGGTGTCTCTGGGTCACACTGGAAGAAGAGTTGTCTTGGAGCACACATTAAATACACAAACAGTAACAAACAATGATGAGCAAAAAAAATGGTTTGAAGTAAATTTATGATTTTGTGTTGGGCTGTATTCATAGTTATCCTGGGCCACATGTGGCCCACAGGTTGTGGGTTGTATACCCCTGGACTTAGTTGGATCTTCTGCTTAGAGTCTCACAAAGTTAAAATTAAGGTATCAGAAGGGCTGTACAGCAGGTCCTTGAAGAAAGTCATTTCATTATAACACTGATGAGATGCCGTAAGACCTTAACTCTTGTTTATATCATTTAACCTATGGTAAAATTGGTTTTGTTTATATCATTTTGCTTAAAGTTGCAGAACCTATCAACAGTATTAACTGAGGACTTACTGTATTCCTTTCTGGAAGCTCTGGGGATTGATTGGTCTGTTTCTAGACTCATTCAAGTTGTCAGAATTTAGTTCCTTGTGGTTATAGGGCTGAGGATGTTGTCATTTCCTTCATAGTTGTCAACCAAGAATCATTCTCAGCTTCTAGAGTTTGCCTGCATTCCCTGGTTCATGGACCCCTTCCTCTGACTTCAAAGTCAGCCAAGGCAGGTCAAGTTCTTCTCATGTTTGAAATCTGTCTTCCCCTTCTGTTTCATCTCCTCTCTGCCATATCTCTCTGACTTACTTATATGCAGCCTTTTGATTTTGAGGGCTCATATAATTTCACTGGACTCACCTAGATAACCTGGAACAATTTCCCTGTTTTAAGGTCAGCTGATTAGTAACCATAATTCTATCTGAAAACTTTTTCATGGTAGTACCTAGATTTGTGATTGATTGAATAACCAGAGGACAGGAATTTTAGGGAACATCTTTTGAATTATGCCTACCACAGCTATGGACTTTAAGATAAGGAATAGTATCTTGGATTATCCAGGTGTACCCACTATAATCACATGAACTCTTAAAAGCAGAGAACTTTCTCAGGAAGCAGGAGCAATATGGCAGAAGGAAAAGTCAGGAGAATTCCAAGCATGGGAGAGGTGCGATATGCTATTGCTTGTTTTAAGATGTAAAGTCCTATGTGTAGGGATCAGAGAGAGATGCCTAGGATCTAAGGGTGGCCCCCACCTGACAGCTGCAAAAAAAAACTGGGATCTCAGTCTACAACCACAAGAAACCAGAATGCCAACAACCTGAATGAAGCAGATTCTTCCCAGAGTCTCCCAAATAGAGCCCAGCCAACTAACATCTTGATTTCAGCCTTATGAGACTCTGAACGGAGACACCAACTAAGCCTGTCTGGACTTCTGACATATAGAACCATAAGATAATACATTATATTATTTTAAGCTTCTAATTTTGTGGTAATTTGTTATAGCAGCAATAAAAGACTAAAATAGATATTGATATAGTCATTCCAACTTTCTTTCTTTTAAGATTTTATTTATTTAATTTTAGAGAGAGGGGAAGGGAGGAAGAAAAAGAGGGAGAGAAACATCAGTGTGTGGTTGCCTCTCACGTGCCCCTACTGGGGACCTGGCCCACAACCCAGGCATGTGCCCTGACTAGGAATCAAACCGGCAACCATTTGCTTCCCAGGCCAGCACTCAGTCCACTGAGCCACACCAGCCAGGGCTCATTCCAACTTTATTTTGATTAGTATTTTCTTAAAAAACTTTTTCTGTCCTTTTACTTTTATTCTATCTTTGAGTTTATAGGTAGATAAAGTGGGTTTCTTATAGATAGAATACAGTTGTCTTGCTTTTTAAATCCAGTCTGACAATCTTTGACTTTTAATTGGTATTTATATAATTTACATTAATGTAATTGTTGATAGAGTTGGGATTTAATTAATTCCTTGCTACAGCCTGGAAACTGCCTCCAGTCAGTAAGCTGAGACAATGACAGAGTTTACCTTCTTTGTTTTCCTTTATCTTCTGCCATCATGGTCCTTCACTGCCTGTTGTTCAACATCTAAAAATCATTGTTTCAGCCCTGAGCACGGGCCTCTGACCCAAGGGGTCGCCAGTTGATTCCCAGTCAGGACATGTGCCTGGATTGTAGGCCAGATCCCCAGTGCGGGGTGCAAGAGAGGCAACCACACATTGATGTTTCTCTCCCTCACTTTCTCCTTCCATTCCACTCTCTCTAAAAATAAATAAATAAAATTCTTTAAAAAATTTAAAAAATAAATAAAAATTCTTGTTTCATATATTTTGTCCAATTTCTTGTTTAATGTGGGAAGGAAACTCCCATTCCTGTTATTACATAAAAAAGTGGAAGTATAAATCCTCAACAATGTAATTTCTTCCTTTTTAAAAAACAAGATTTTACTTACTTATTTTTAGGGAGAGGTGAAGGGAAGGAGAAAGAGAGGGAGAGAAACATCAATGTGTGATTGTCTCTCGTGCACCCCCTGCTGGGGACCTGGCCTGCAACTCAGGCATGTGCTCTAAATGGGCATTGAACCAGTGACCCTTTGGTTTGCAGGCTGGCACTCAATCCAGTGAGCCACACCAGCCAGGGCAACAATGTAATTTCTAATTAATATTTTAAGGATATACTCTTTAGGAAGTCCTTTTCATGTGGAAAGAGGGAGAAATGGAAAGAAATTTATTCAGTCATGAAAAGTATAATACATGTACTAAAATGTTACTGTATATGAACGGGACAGATGGCAGCCTTTTATTTTTATTTTTTTAAGATTTTTTTAAAATTTATTTTTGGAGAGGGGAAGGGAGAAAGGGAAACATTAATGCATGGTTACCTCTAATGCCTCCTACTGGTGACCTGGCCGGCAACCCAGGCGTGTGACCTAGACTGGGAATTGAACCAGAGACCCTTTGCTTCACAGGCCAGCACCCAATCCACTGAGCCACACCAGCCAGGGACAGATGGCAGCCTTTTAAAAAACAGAATCAAATAATTAGTCAGTGACGGAACTTGACCATATCCTGAACATGTCAACCTTTTCCAGTCTCCATGTCTTGGTATGGCTAGTTCCTTCTGCTTGGAATGCATCCTCATCTCACATTCTTTCCAGCCTGGCAGTTTTCCATGTTTCCTCTGGAACCAGTTCCAGGATCATCACCTCTGAGCTTCCCAGTGCCCCATATTTTCTCTGGTGGGTTCCCATCGCACCCTACTCCATAGCACCATTATGGCACATGTCATGCTATATTATAATTATATGTTTCTGTGTGGAGTCCCTCCTACAGGAAGCCCTGGAAAGCAGGGAACTGATTTCAGTCTTCTTTATGTTTCTCTTATCCCCTAACAAAGTATGTAACATAGAACTTTTTAGTAAACTATTGTTGAATTAGTAACTATTTTCATGTGCTAAAAAATACTGCTGTTATTATTTCCCATTTCAGTATCACATATTTATTAATGTGAATCCTCTTTAATCATTTTCCTTTTCTCCTAGTAAATTCCTCATCTATGCCTGTCTGCTGCTATTCTCTGTGCTGCTGGCCCTTCGTCTGGATGGCATCATTCAGTGGAGTTACTGGGCTGTCTTTGCACCAATATGGCTGTGGAAGTTAATGGTCATTGTTGGAGCCTCCATCGGAACTGGAGTCTGGGCACGAAATCCCCAATATCGGTAATACTGCTTTATAAAACCCATTAGTCTATACCGAGGGAGCAATATCTTGGTTTTCTCTTTGGATAAAGTAAGTAGTATTTTCTACATATAGGGTTTCTACATATAGGGTTTTATAAGAACTATAATACAGGCAAACTGAGTTCTAGTCTGAATTTTTAAAAATCATGTGTTTGACTTGCACCTTCTTGCAAAAGCAGTGTTATTTTGGATGGTTTATTTCCTAGGCAGCCTACAAAAACCTGTGTATTCTAAAGTACATGCCAAATATAGAACTGTTATGGCCATGCTAAACTAGGAAGTATGAAACCACCATATTTGTAGGAGCAGTTCTACAAACCAAAGTTCTAGCTCTGATCATCAGGGATATATCCTTCTCCAGTTCAGTCCTGGAACTAGGGCTCCTCTTGTCTTAGTCTCCTAGTTCTGGAGCTTTAGGCCTGCTCTCAGTGTAAGGGAGGTAACTTGGCCAGGAGAAAATGAATCCCTGAAATAGGGAAAGAAGAGGCCCAGATGCTGTGCAGGAAAGCAGAACCTTTGGTAGTTGCGAAGATGTGTGACTTTTACCTTCAGTTCCTCTGTGCCTTCTTGGATGGCTTAGCTGGTCCTATTGCCCAGAGCGAACTCACTACAGCATGTAGCCTGGAGCTACTGAGGCCTTTGAGGGTCTCTTTTCTCCCTTGCAGAGATTGGAACTTCAGAAAAGATAAAAAGGGGGAATTGAGAGGGTGACTATTCTAAACCTGCACCAGGATGGTGGGAAATGAAGGAATGCCCAGTAGGCGGATGTGGAAGAAAAAGAGGAACACAGGCAGCTGCTCATGTGAGAAAAGTGTAGATGTTACAACACCTCAACTTGTTTAATTCTTGGTAATTGACAAAATAAGATTTAGATCTTGTAAAACATTACTACATACATGTCTAAGAACTTTAAAATAGCCACAGAAAGAGCCTTGGCAGATGGAGGACATTCATGTATAGCTGTTTTAAAGTTATTAGATTCTTTTCAGATTGCCTGTGTGGCTGCAAATCATTTTTTTAAATGAGACATTTTCAGATATCTAACATTTACTACTCAAAAAGTGAAAAGTTAAATTACTGAACATTTGAGGTTTCATTAATTGACATTTAGAAGGTTTTTGAACTTTTCTCTTTTGTTTAAGGTGTTTAGAGCAAGGAAAGGAATTGTATGTATGTAATTTAGTGCACTGAGTATACAGATGTGGTCTCTCTGGTATCAACAGTAGTCAAGGAAACATTGTTGGGTCCTAGAAAAATAACCACTGACTTTATTTTCTCTGTGTTCTAAACTCAGTTGTATTTATCATCATCAAGACACATCATAAATGTTCATATGTATTTTGAATGAAACATTGTAGGCCTTCCAACTTTATTATGAAGCATTTTCCTGATTAGTGGTCTTATTATTTTTCAATTGTTAATCTGGTGAGTTCATGCATGATATTAGACAGCCAATAAAACTGATTTTGTTTAAGAACTGTTTTAATTTTTTTGCTTTTCTCTCTTTCATCTGCAGGTGTTAATTCGTCCTAATGTAGTAGAAAGGAAAATAAAAAGGCATTAATACTTTTTATTTGCATTTTAAAATAGCACCTAACAATAGTTACTGTCTTTTCTTGAAATATAATTCACACTTGTTCATAAAGTTAGAGTTATTTTTATAGCATTGCATGAAATGTGATTTACATGGTTTTTAATTCGTTAAGAAATGAGGATCAGCCCTGGCTAGTGTGGCTCAGTGGATTGAGTGCCAGCCTGTGCACCAAAAGGTCATCAGTTCATTTTCTAGTTGGGGCGCATGCCTTGGTTGCAGGCCAGGTCCCCAGTTGGAGGAGTACAAGAGACAACTGATTGATGTGTCACTTGCACATTGATGTTTGTCTCCCTCCCTTCCCCTCTCTCTAAAAGTAAATAAAATCTTAAAAAAAGAAATGAGGATCATAAGATTTAATATATTTGTCAGTTTTTAGCAATAGAAGTGATCAACTTGAATAATTTTAGAAGTAGATGAATTTAAAGTTATGAACTAAAGTGTGTTATACACTGTCGATGAAATAATAACTAACTATTACTTCTGAGAATATCCTTATATTGCTAAAACTTTAAGTCTGGTTTGGTTGTAATATTTATTGTCATATAGCAGTTCTTCTATGTTTGAAGGATTGCCTGTTACATATTAAGTTTAAGTTAGCTTTCTGTCTGATATTTCCTTTGCTTTTTGTCAAATTTGCAAATACAGCTCATGTTATCAACATATGTTGGTATTTTCCGTGGATTGTTTGTTTATTATGGACACTCTGAACTGAGGGTGTTTTTCTTCTTCTGTCTCATTTTAGAGCAGAAGGAGAAACATGTGTAGAGTTTAAAGCCATGCTAATTGCAGTGGGCATCCACTTACTCCTGTTGATGTTTGAAGTGCTGGTCTGTGACAGGATCGAGCGAGGCAGCCATTTCTGGCTTCTGGTCTTCATGCCGCTGTTCTTTGTTTCCCCGGTGTCTGTTGCAGCTTGTGTTTGGGGCTTTCGACATGACAGGTCACTGGAGGTAAGATTTCAGTTTCATACATTTAAGAATGGTCAGTTATTGTAATGTAGATTTCTTGCCCTTTGTTAGGAAGAGATTGATCATTAACTCTAGATTATGGTATATAAGGAAACAAAAGACCATGGAAAGAATCACATTTCACTTTCTTGAGTTAAATCACTGGTTTGTCACCCAGGCTATCAACCTTCCAGCTTCACATCTTTACCTGTCCACCTGTTTCAGTCAGACTTTTCATGAGAAAGAGAACCAATAGGATAGTTGTAGATGTAGGTATATATATAGATATAAGGTGATTTATTTTAAGGAGCTAGCTCTTTCAGGGCAGGACTGGGATCCCATTTCACTGTGTGTGCACTAAACAGCGTGGAAGCTTTGAGCCCACAGCCCTATGTAGATTGGTTCTGAGGAGAACTTAAAACTTGAGTTTTGTGGGTAAAAAGTGGAAGAAGGAGATGGCAGTTGGGT
>PVJI01034932.1:0-10087 GCA_004026765.1 Micronycteris hirsuta | reverse complement strand
TTGCAGGGCATAGGGGCTTAGCCTGTCCTATCAGGTCACAGGAGACATCGTGGGTGCCACCTCTGTGAGAGATACATCTTGAGAGGCAGAATAATGTCACCAGATAATGAGAAGAAAGACCCTGTATTTGGCAGCCCTGTGGCTGCTATAGCAAATGACCACAAACTTGATGCTTAAAACAATACAATTTATTGTCTCACAGTCTGGAGGTTAAAAGATGGGCACGGGTCCCCCTGGACTAAAATCAAGGTGTCAGCAGGGCTCCTTCCTTTCTGGAGGCTCTAGGGAGAACCTGCTTCCTTGCTTTTCCATCTTCTATAGGCTGCCTGCATTTCTTGGCTTACGGCTTCTTCCTCCATCCTCAAAGCCAGCACACTGCATCTCCCTGCCTTTTTCCCTCAGTCACACCTCCTTCCATCTTCTCCTGCCTCTGGCTTCTATTTCTAAGACCATTGTAATCTTATGGATCACCAATATCATCCAGGATAATCTTTCTTAAAATCAGCAGATTAACAACCCTAATTCCATCAGCAATCTGAATTCCCCTTTGCCACAAAAACGAGCACAGTCACATGTCCAGATCTGAGGGTGCAGGCATCTTCAGAGGGCCGTCATTCAGCCACCCACAGACCCTTTGTAACAAGGTGTCGGTCGGTAGTTGTGCCATGGGCTACACAAGGAGGAGGCCCTGGGTGGAAGCGGGAAAGTATAGGAGGTGGAGTGGGGAAGCATGACGCGGTCCCTCCTGCTTCCTTGTGGGGAGGCAGAGTGCACAGGAGGGTGAGCGGGCCTTGTAACTGATGTGACTGCATTGTAACCCTGGAAGTGACGTCCTTGGGTTTACTGAAGTGTGTGTCAACTTTCCGGGTGTGTTCAAGCCACCTACAGACTTGTTGCTGATACACTGATCTGCTAGTGGTACAGTTCATCCCTTCTTCCCTTGCATTTCAAAAGACATATATTCTCAATGTTGCCAGGAGGGTGGAGGGGCTAGAAATACCAGATGAAGGGACTAAACACACTAAAAATCAACAATGAAATTTTTATGTGCCAGATATCAGGCAAAAATACTTTATATGCATTGTCCTAATCTTTGCAGAGTAGATATGATTATCATTACATCAACGTAGAGATGAAGTAAAGAGACACACAGCCCAGGCCCTTGGCCATTATAATCCCACAGTCATGCTCAAGCAGGGAAGTCCAAAAAGAGCTGGGCGCATCCGGGTCTTTTCTCACAAAGCCTGTCATTCTGAAGGAGGCTGCTTTTGGGTTGCACTTTCTCAGCATTTGCTAATAATGCCACCACGTATGCTGTCTCTGCCTTCTCCCTGCCAGCCTGGCTAATGGAGGCAAGAAGTCATTACATTTGTAATTGTGCAAATTAAAAATCCCTGTTCCCAGGAGTGCATGGCAGACTTGCCCTCAGTGCCACCTGGCCCCTTTGAGGTCGTGGCAATGCTGAGAGGGATGGGGGTTGGGGCTGACCAAAGGATTTAGGTCTCCTTTGTCCCCAGACTCCCTTGTTTGGGTGGGGCCACATCTGCTGTGGGGGGCGGCTGTCCGATAACGAGGCCTGCGGCATGGCGCTTCTGCTCCCTGCCCTCGTTGGCACTGGACCAGCCTTTCTTGCTGGGTGTGAGCCCCCTGGCCTCTTCATGGAAGAGACTGGTCAGAGCTCTGGGAAATGGGTTTCCAGACCTTCACGCCAATCTTCTTTATTTACCGCTGTGGGGCTCGCTCACCTCTCCCTCTGGAACGCCCACACAACAAGCTAAGAAGCCTGCCGGCAACCCACCCGAGTAGCTAAGTTTCTACTGTTTCAAATTTCACATGCTTTCCTGTGTGTATCATTAGCTTCCAATGATGTTTCTAGAAGACAAATACTCTTTCCATTCTCTGGTTTGTCTCATTCACCCTAATGCTGCGATGTAAGAGGTACCCCAACAGGTGCTGGGGGGCTGGGTTTGGTGTGCGGCTCAGTTACAACAGAGGTTAAGCTGTTTAAACTGATTTCTGACATATGTAGGGTAGAAATAATAAAAAGATCAGCAACCTCTGAGTAATGCCTATAAATATAAAATACAATGCCTTTTCTGCTTTACAAAAAAAAAAACGATTTTCCACTACCTAGATTTTACCCTCTGAAACAAAGGTTTATGTCAGCAAATGTGGTTAGCTGTTGTATCGGTAAATCTTCTACATCTTGAAAATGGAGTATGTTTTCTCCTTCCTGAAAATGAGAATTATTTCAGTGATTCTGCTTTCTTTCTGTCGGGGAGCTCAAAGGCAACCTCATGACCTAGTCAGGGCAAGTCCTTCCCGCGACTCAGACTTTCCACTCTGCACTCAAATTACTTCTGGTGAGGGGTGGGGGGCAAATGAAGAAAAGTACAGCTGACATTTTAGCAAGTGAGAGACTGGCTTACTGATAAGAAAGCATAATTGGGAGACATTTTTAAAATATCTTACCTGCTATGATTTTGATTTTCTTCTTTTCAAACCCATTTGATTCCCAACTACTCCAGTTCCTTTTTCACTGGTGTCCACCGGGAGCCGGCAACAGGGCTGCAGGGCTGACCACCCCCGCCCCACCCAGCACCACCAACAGCCCTGCACTGAGGGGATTTCGCGCTCCAGTCTGGGCTGCACACCTCACTCAGACCCTGGCGGGGGCCCCAGCAGGGACCTGAGCCAAACCAGTGAGTCTGGCCGCCTGAGGCCAGAAGATGCCTCTGACATGGAAGCTTTAGCAATAACTGCTTTTAAGATTTCCATTTTTTTTCTGTTTCTTTTCCCAACAGTGAGTTTAGAGCTGTGTGCATTGTTGGCTCTGTTTTCCAGAGCTCCTGAATGCTCGTGACAATCCCCAGAAGTTCTGCTGGGAGAGGACAACCTTCACTCAGCATACTGCACAGGTCTGGCAGCCCTGTCCTGCTGTTTGTTCGTAATGAGCTTAGACGGCCCTGAAATCTGTACCCCTCCCCTGGCATCTCTGTCAAGCCACGCTGCCCCCATCCTGCCCTCGGGCAGCGGGTCTTCAAAGTCTACAAGCTGGATGTCACCTGGAGCTCTGACGCATTCCATCCTGTTAGTGTGAGTCCTTTGTTCTGGTGGCTTGTGATTTTTAACAGCTTCACTGAGGGTTAATTAACATCCCATATACAGTCATTTATTTAAAATGTGCAATTCAATGGCTTCTGGTATATTTGGTATATTCACTGTACACTATACCCATCACCATAATCGATTTTAGACCACTCTCATTATCTCTCAAAGCAACCCCACACCCATCAGCTGTCACCTCAGCTCTGGGCAACCATTAATCTGCTTTCTGATTCTATAGACTTGTCTATTCTGGACATTCTGTATAATTAGAATCATGCAATATGCGGTCCTATGTGACTGGTTTCTTTCACTTAGCTCATTGTTTTTAAGGCTCGTTCATATTATAGGGGTATCGGTACTTTATTCTTTTTCTTCCCCCAATAATATTCTGGTATACAGCTATATCACATCAGTTGATTGACATTTTTGTTTCTATGAGTAATACTGCTATAACATTTGTGTACAAGTTTTTGTGTGGACGTAAGTTTTCATTTCTCTTGGGTAATGCCTAGGAGCAGAACATGGCAACTCTGTGTTTAAACAGTTGAGGAAATAACAGACCGTTTGCCAAAGTGGTGGCCCCACTGCCACTCCTACTAGCAGAGAGTGCCAGTTGCTCCGCACGGCGGCTGGTTCTTGTCATGACCCGTCTTTTTGGTGATAGCTGTCCTAATGATGTAGAGAGGCATCTTACTTTAGCTTTGATGGGCATTTCTCTGGTGGCTAATGATGTTGAGAACTTTTCAGGAGCTTATTGACCATTCGTATATATTCTTTGAAAAAATAGCTATTCAGATAGCTTGCCAATTAAAACAAACTTGAGTTATCTGTCTTTTTATAATCAAAGTGCAATATCTCTTTATACATTCTAGATTCAAGTCCTTTATCAGATATATAATTTGCAAAGATTTTCTCCCATTTTGTATGCTTTTCTCTTCACTTTGTTGGTGGTGTCCTTGGAAACACAATCGTTTTTTAATTTTGATGATGTTCAGCTTATTTTTCCTTTCTTTCCTTGTGTTTTTGGTATTATATCTAAGAAACCATTGCCTAAGGTTATGAATTTTTAGAAAATCCTCATGTCATCCAATATAATATTTTTCTCTTTTCCATACTGGTGTCACTCCCAAATTTAACAAGCAGGTAACTGCCGCCTATCATTAAGAAAGTGGTTAATAGCGTGTTGACTGGCAGAGGCTTGAGCAGAGTGGTGGAGACAGCTCACCTTCCACCAAAACCTCCTTTTGCTTTTTTCTGTCGCAATGGACGTGTGGCTGTGTGCACGGCCACCCAGCGAGACCCGACTTCCCAGGAGCTACATGTGACCAAGTTCTCTGCGAAGGCACATTGGCCCTGGCCAGGGTGGTTTGGAGTGTCGTCCTGTACACTAATAGGTTGGGGGTTCGATCCCCAGTCAGGGCACATATGGGAGGCAACTAATCGATTTTTCTCACATCAATGTCTCTCTCTCTCTCTTCCTCTCTCTCTAACAGCAATAAACATGTTTTTAAAATTCTTTAAAAGATGCCTTGCTTCTACTTTCCTTCTGGTTGTCTCCCGGACGCAGTGTGGCCAGCCCCAACCACAAAGAGGACAATGATCTTGGGGTGGCAGGGCCCGGAGTGGAAGAGCCCAGGTCCCTGGATGACTACATGGAGCAGAGCTGCTCACAGGCTCAGAATATTCAGGTGAGAATATTATATGAGTCAGAAATAAATGGTTTTCTTATCTTTAAGCCACTGTATTTGGGTTTGGGGATGTCTTGCTACCACAGCTTAACCTCTTGCCATATCTAAGACCTGAGGCGAGTTGCATGTTCCTCTAGCCGAGGTTTTCTCAGGTGTGAAGCAGCTGGCGTCCTCAGCACAGTCACGAGCAGGTGCAGGTGTGTGAAGCCATTCTCTCTAATTCCCAAGCGTGCTGCTTTACGGACCCGCACCTAAGTGTGCCAGCCCTCACATCACTGTCCCACGGCTCAAACCCAGGCCTCAGTCTATGCCACTCGTGACCTGGGAATGCCGCTTAGGCCTCCTTAATCACCACAGTTTCCCCAACTTTAAAATGTAGATGATGGTCGTACCTATTACTTATTTTATTGGGCATTTCTGAGAATTAATACCATCTCACAGGAGTGTCCAACTTTTGGTGTCTCTGGGCCACACTGGAAGAAGAAGAGTTCTCTTGGGCCACATGTTAAATGCACAAACACTAGTGAAAACACAATAATCTCATATTTTAAGTAAATTGACGACTTTGTGTTGGGCCACCACATCCACAGTCATCCTGGGCCGCACGCAGACCGTGGACTGCAGGTGGGACACCCCGGTGCTGCTTAGGTGAGGCTTATAGTAAATGCGTGCTCTTAGTTCTTATTATTTTGCACCTTGTTTATAAAGCTATTATTTATTTCATAAATGCTGAGTAACTCTTAGTATTCATTTTGCTGGGTTCTGGGGCTATGTAGAAAATTAAGACAAAATTCTTTCTTCCAAGAGCTGAGAGTTTAATAAGGAAATCAGATTTAAAGATTACATAATGGAATTGAGCTATAATGTAATACAAACAAAATGGGCAGGATCTCAGAAGGACCCACTGGCCCCGACTGTGGGCTGAAAAGGTGAGGGAGGGTACTGAGAGCTTGGCTGAAATTCAAGCACACCTCCTCTCAGCTCTCCTGGCCTACAGAACACCCAGCCACAGCCAGTGCCAGCGGGAGAATGCTGCTGCCCAGGGCCAGTCTCGTGGCTCTGAAGCTAGAGAGAAGCAGGTGACTCCTAATGTAGCGCTAACCCATACAAAGCATCCTCCTATCCCCCACCCCACCGATATACTTGACTGGATTTATTCCTCATCATGCATCCACAATGTTATTTTTTTCCTAAGACAAGATTTTAAAAAATTATTCTGCTCTCTATTAAGAGAGTGGAGAATCTTCACATTGATGCTACAGTGGTATTTGTTTAAAGTCTGTGGGTTGGTAAGAAAATACAAAATATGAATTTCTGGTGCTATGATGACTTTTGAATTAAAAAAAAAAGTCTTAGGGGGAGGAGCAGAGGAGGGAAAAACGAGGAAGAGGGGAGCTCAAAGGTTATCAGGCGGCCTCCCAAAGAAGAAACCCAAACCTACAGCGAACAGTTCTAAAGTGGTCATTTGGCTCCCTCTCATGGACTTTTGCAGAATTACTCATTCCCCCAGGTATCCTCTGTCACACTTAAAACATCACTCTTGTTTGGAAAACAGAAAATGCAACGAAAGAGTCTGTCAATCCAAACTCCCAGCTCTATGCCAAAGCTGGGGAAATTCGCTAAGGACTTTAGGTCAACTTAATTGAGGAGATAAATTTGATTAAAGTCTACTCTCCATGCAAAAGGAGGGATGTGGGACATATTCACATTAATTTTCTAGCTACTAGTCCCCCATCCCCCACCCCACCACCATAGTGCCTTAGCTTACAACAAAAAGCCCACTTAGTACACCTCAGCCTCTTGGCCCGCCGTACACTAGAGCAATGCTGCTGAGCCTTTTAGAGTTCCACGGCATCCACTCCCCACCCACACCTACATAGTGTTAGTTTGAATTGGTTGATAAGTATTTTTAATGAAAAAGTGAAAGAAGCCCTGGCCACATGGCTCGTTTGGTTGGAGTGTCGTTCCATGCACAGAAAGGTTGCAGGTTCAATTCCTGGTCAGGGCACATACTTAGGTTTCAGGTTTGATACCCAGTTAAGTCTGTATGGGGACAGACAAGCAATGTCTCTCTCTCTCTCTCTCTCCTCCCTCACTCTCTCTCTCTCTCCCTCTCCTCCCTCACTCCCTAAAAATGAACGCAAACATGTCCTCAGGTAAGGATTAATTTTTTTAAAAAGTCAATGAAGTTAATACACAACTGGCATTCTATGAACTGTGTTTGTGCGTGTGTGCATGTGTATATGTGTGGTGTGTACACAGATGCACTTTCCAAATCACACACATTTTCTAAACTGCAGCTGGTCTGTGGGACATGGATCAGAGAAGTTTACCTGCCTTCACTGCGGAAGGAGACAGAAAGGCCTTCCTAGCTCAGCTGTGTGAGGTGGCTCCTGGGGTGCGGCAGCCCGGCCCCTGCAGGCCCTGCAGGATGTGAGCAAGTCCAGTGAGATTCCCTGCACCTCCTGGTGTTCCTTCTACCTGGGGGGTGGGCTTGTTGGCCTTGACCAGAGCTGGTTTCTGGTCCCCATTTTATGACGCTGAATCTTTAGATGGGACCCTCGTGCCTGGAGTTATTGTGATGGCCTAGTCTCGGGACACTAGGGATAGGACATTTGTTCTTGGATGCATGTAGCATCTCATAAGCTCTCCTATCCTCAGCCCCACGCATATCACCTGTAATCTGACGGCAGACAGAAGAGGGCTCACGTCAGGTCAAGGTCATCTCTCTGGCGATTTCGTAAACCCAACGAACTCTGGCTTAACTCAGCTATTCAGTTTTTTAAAAAAAATAGGTTTGAAGTATTTTCCATGCACAAGACCCTGTGCTGGATACTGTGGAATTGACACGGTCCCTGCCCTCAAGGAATTTCCTTTCTTAGAGGAACAGAGGACAGGTGTGTAAAATCGAGTGACCAAAACAAAAGCAGTGTACAAGCCTGGAACCCAGCACTTACCACGCTGCATTACAATTACTTCTTTACATACCTGTTTCTTTTTTATAAAGATTTTATTTATTTATCTTTAGAGAGAGAAAGGAGCGAGAAAGAGAGGGAGAGAAACATTGACGTGAAACATCAATCGGTTGCCTCTCCTACGCACCCCGACTGGGACCAAACCTGCAACCGGGAATGTGCCCTGACCAGGGACCGAACCTGCCACCTTTTGGTGTACAGGACAACACTCCAACTGACCGAGCCACACCAGGCAGGGCTTACATACCTGCTTCTTACACAAGAGACCCGGTTGTTCCTTTTCCCCTCCCTCCCTCCTGGCTTTCCCCCTTACCATCAAGCACAAGCTGCCACCCCGAGCGAGCGCGCTGGCAATGGTTAGCACCGAGTGTGCAGGTTCAGAGGCTCACAGTGGGAGACCGGAGCTGGAGGGAGTGGCCACTCACTGGTGCCACCCCTCCCAGTGGATATTTAGCTGCGACAATAGGTGCTATCCTCAGCACCGTGCAACCATCTCCCTGGGAACTCCCATCGTTGGGTCCCAAACTGCTCACCACCTTTCTCTCCTCTCCCTTCTGGTCTCATCCAGCCCTATCTAGCAGGTGGGTAGTTCTCACCTCGCCTTTTTTGGGGTGGTTTCCAGTTTGGGGCTTTTAGGAATGTAGAGCTGCCATGACCTTTCTTGTATATTTCTTTTGGGCAAATAAACACACATCGGGGTTGGGTGTTCATGCGGGAGTGGAACTGGCAGGTCTCGGGTGTGAGTGTGCTCAGCTTCAGTGCATGTTACTTGTTCTGCTGATACACAGCTGCTTATCAAATTACCCCCAAATTCACTGGTTTGAAACCACCACCACTTTGTACCTATTTCGTGGGCCACAAATTCAGGTAGTCTTGGCAGGGCAGCTCGTCTCTCCCTGTGGTGTTGACTAGGGCATTGAGGTTTGGCCACCACGTGGTCTGGAGAGGCCCAGATGACTTCACCCACATACCTGGTGCCTCAGCGGGCACACCTGCAAGGCCAGGCAAGGCTGCAACTGTCAGGGTCCTTAATAAGGCCTCTCTTACAGGAGGCTGGGATGTCTTACGTGGCACTCACAGGAGGCTGGGATGTCTTACGTGGCAGCTGGCTCCCCCAGAGCCAGTACCCAAGGAGAATCTACAAGGCTGGCCATGACGAGCCTAGGAAGCTAGGCAGCATCACCTCCACCATGCTCCACCGGTCCCATGAGTCACTGAGCAGAGCATGAAACCTCACCTCTGCATGGGGGAAGGAACAGCATGCTTGTGGCCGTTGTAATTTATCTCACTGTCCAATACTATTCCAGAGCGATTGCACTGATCTCCGCCTCCACCAGCAGTTTATGAACTGCCATAGTGAGATTTTCAGTTCTAACTTTTTTTTTTTTAGATTTAATTTATTTTTAGACAGAAGGGAAGGGAGGGAGAGAAACATCAATGTGTGGTTGCCTCTCATGCAGCCCCCACTGGAGACCTGGCCTGCAACCCAGGCATGTACCCTGACTGGGAATCAAACCAGCAACCCTTTGGTTCACAGCCTGCACTCAATCCACTGAGCCACACCAGCCAGGGCTCAGTTCTGACTTTCGTTGCAGTGAAGAATGCCTGTTCACGTGGCTCTGGAAGCTCCTTTCTTTTTCCCCCTCACCAGCTGTAGGACAAAGTGGTTTTCACTGCTCCCGCAGACTCTGCCTTAATCTCTACAGGGAAAGTTTTGAGGCAATTGTCTTAGCTTCCTATCCCCACATGATAAATTGTCACTTGATTCCCTCCCTCCCACCCTCCTCACCAGGGCCAGCCTCTCTCCCCAGCAAGGACTCCCCCCATCTTTCCTCAGTCTTCAATCCCCCCGGCTCTGCTGCTTCTTTCCTCTCAGACAGAGCTCTCAACTGCAATCTTAAAAAGTTTTGAAAACTTGAAGTGGGCAATTAAGCATTTTTGTTTTTTAGTGTATTTTTAGTGATCGACTCTTAATTATAAAGTTGATCTCAATTCAAAAAGAGAAAGACCTGTGAAGAAGGAAGGAGATAAGAGAGATGTTTAATTAAACAATTTATATACCTACTTACATACATAAATCTACACATATATATACATACACACATATACAATAGAATCTAAAAACAAAGTAGACCATATATTCCATTTTCTTCTAGAAGTGCCCCGACCAGCAGGGCAGTCAACTGGGGTAGACCTGTTAGTGAAGGAGTGAGAGGGACAGGAGGCGCGAAGAATGGCAGCAAGACAAGATTCTGATCAAGCTGCAAATTTTATTTAAGGATCGTGGGTATATATACTGGTTGGCTGAGGGGCGTT
>PVJI01034931.1:0-10082 GCA_004026765.1 Micronycteris hirsuta | reverse complement strand
CTGAGTGTAATACAACACTTGTTTTATTAAAGATTTAGTTAGTTTTATCTCTTATATTTTATTATCTCTTATATAGCTCATTATTTAAATTGTCATAGGTTCAGAGTATTGACATCCATTTTCGTGGCTAGAAATGCATTCTTTTATAATCTAAGAAGCAACTGAATGAGCAATTAAGATGTTGCAATATATATATATATATATATATATATATATATATATATATATAGTAAAAGAAAAAGAAATTTTAATTTTTATTTATTTTTTATTTTTATGAAGCAAATCAATGGTCTCTATGGTCTCCAAATCCTCACATGGAGTGAGAAACACTGTGTCTCTGTTTATATTTATTTTCTTGTTTTGTGTTTTAGCAAATGGTTGTGAGCTTTTAATATTTACTTTTTAAAATTATTTCAATGTAAAACGAGAAAGTGCTAGGCAAGTTTTGTTTTAGTTTTTGTTTGTTTGTTTTTGCTATTTAATGGACCATTAAATGGAACAAAGTTGAAGTAAATAGACTATAGATAATGGTAGATCCAATCTCCACACCAGTAGCTAAATTACAAAAAGATGCAAATGGCTATTTTTGGCATTCCCTTTATATTTTTCAATATAAGTACAATAGTCATAAGTACAATAACTCAAGTCTCATTATTATTCTAGGCAACACTGTTTTTAAAGTATATATTTCCATATATATGTCAGAAACCCAAAATCTAAGTTTCATTAATCAGGAGTGTCCAACCTGCAGCCCAAGGCCACATGTGGCTCAGGATGATTATGAATACGGCCCAGCTCAAAGTCGGAAATTTACTTAGAACATTACAATGTTTTTTTGTGATTATGTGTCTCAATGCATTCAATAAGTGGCCCAACACAACTCTTCTTCCAGTGTGGCCCAGAGATGCCAAAAGGTTGGACACCCCTAAAAACAATAAGTATTTCAATGTATACTTATGTAGATGTATAATGTGCATTTGTATAAATCCTCAGAAAACTTATTTAAGTGAGACTAAAGGTATTGAAAGGAACTCATAATGTAATCTCACTTTATTATAATTTTATAGTGAATCTTTGATGTAGATAGATTTTATTTTTTTACTGTTGCTCTACTATAGCTGTACCAGTTTTCCCCCTTTGTTCTCCCTGCCCCCCCCACAGTCAATCCCCACCATGTTGTCCATGTCCATGGGTAATTTATACTTGTTGTGTGGTTATGCCCTTAGCTATGCCCCTCCCCTTCTTTCCACCATTATCCCTCTTCCTTCTGGTCACTTTTAGTTTGTTCCTTGTTTCCATGCCTCTGGTTCTATTTTGTTTGTTTGTTTTGTTCATTAGGTTCTTCTTTTAGTGACATTATATGGTATTTGCCTTTTGCAGCCTGCCTTATTTCACTTAGCATAATGCTCTCCAGTTCCATCCATGCTGTTGCAAAGGGTATAAGCTCCTTCTTTCGCTCTGCTACGTAGAATTCCATTTGTAAATGTACCATAGTTTCTTGATCCACTGATTTGCTGATGGGCACTTAGGCTGTTTTAGGCACTTGGCTATTATAAATAATGCTGCTATGAACATGGGGTTTCTGTTGAATTGATGTTTCAGGATTTTTAGGGTATAATCCCTGCAAATGTAGACATATTTTAAACTCAAGTATAGATGCTTGATATATCAAAACATAACAAGTATCAAATATACTTTTTCTATTCTCAATTTGTATCATAAGATGTTGATTCTCATATTATTTTTAGATTAAATTACCACAGCATTTCCCTTAATACTGATGAAATATAACAAAACACTGGATTCATAATTGCAATCAGAATGTCTTTTAATATAAAAATAAAATGAGGAAGAACTTGTGCATATGTATTAACTTGGAAACATCTTATGCTTGTTTATATTACTTTATACAAGAAAATATAAATTTTCTTCAATTGTATTAATGTTATAGATTTTATTATAATAAAATATACTTTTTTCTAAGAAGTCATTCAAGGAAATAATTTGTTATTCATTCAACTTTTTTATTAGAATTTATTTTCCTTCTAATTAATAAGAATTTTTGCAGAATTCTTTAACATAAGCCTTTTCTTTAATAAAATTTTAATATTGGTACCTTATTACAAATGTCACACTTTACTACTTGTTAGCTTTATAATATTTGTAAAGAAAGGTGTCATTTAAACAATTATATTTTATAATTACTGTTCTTTGTTATAGGTGCATTTGAAAATAAAAACAAACAGTGCAAGTTAAATTTAAAATTATTTAATCATGTGTCTAGCTGGTGTGGCTCAGTGGACTGAGTGCCAGCCTGTGAACCAAAGGGTACGTGGTTTGATTCCCAGTCAGGGCACATGCCTGGATTGAAGGCCAGGTGCCCAGTAGGGGCTACACAAGAGGCAACCACACATTGATGTTTCTCTTCCTCTCTTTATTCTTTTTTTCCCTCTCTCTAAAAATAAATAAATAAACTGTTTAAAAAATTAAAATAAAATTAGTCATGTTGACCCTTTCATGGAGCTATGATCTTTCTATTTCTTTAAAATAAATGTATAAATTTAGGGGAAACACAATGGTAGTTAACACCAATTCTTGCCATGAGCAATCTGGATTACAGGACCTAATTTAAATTGATTTGTGTGTGTGTGTATAGTATATTTATATACTTGATTTAAGATTCATTCTTGCAATTTTATTTGTGCATGTGTGTGTGTTAGCATTTTGCAGTATGTGGAGAATAGACACATATATGTTTCACAATGCAGACATTAGCACTGTTCTATCTGCCAGTGTAAAAATAATAATAACCTCAAGCAGCATGGATGGAATTGGAGAGCATTATGCTAAGCAAAATAAGTGAGGCAGTGAGGGAAAAATACCATATGATCTCACCTTTAATTGGAATATAATCAACAAAAGAAAAAAGCAAGAAAAACATAACCAGAGACAATCTTACAATAGCCAGAGGGGAAGAGGGAGGGAACTAGGGGGAGAAGGGTTTTCAGGAACCACTACAGAGGACACATGGACAGAACCAACGGGGAGTATGGAGGCAGGGGAGGGAGGTGGGTTTGGAGGGGGTGGGGGGAGGGGAGGGGAGAGGATGCAGACAACTGTAATTGAACAATAAAGTAATATTAAAAAATAATAATACCTCAAGTAAATTTTTAGCTTTAGTTATTTAGTACATTTATGTGTAAAAATTTTCTCAGATTTATTTTCTCAAAAATATTGAAAGTATATATAAGACGCCATATGATATATTGATTTAATAATTTGGGTTACAACTCCTTAAAGAAGATACTCATATATGCAAGAATATTAATGCATGAGTATGTCTGTTAATTGCAAAAGTTTTGCATTCACATTATCATTCTAAAAACCTGCACAATAGGAAATTACTTTCTAAGACATTGCATTAACTGGCTTTACCTTCTTAATTGAAAATACTTGTAATATAAAGGGTCCAGCACAAATAACAACCCTTTTTATTATAAAATATTTTGTTACAAAATCATAAGCATGTAATTCTGTAACATAACAATATCATACTCAAGCACACCATATGACATTTTAGGTGAAATGTTCAAATTAAAACTATTAATTGTTACATGCATATTATTACCCTATCAACCACACTCAAGCAAGCCTTACTTCTGCTGGACCTTGTATCTATATCTATATCTCTATCTATATATATATCCATCTATATATGCATATATATTTTCATAAAAGTATTAAAATAAAATTATGTAGCAACTTAAACTATAAATATAATAATTAAAGTGATCATTCAAATTTAGTGTTTTAGTTAGTTATTTTTTAGCTAGTACACTACTGATTTTGTTTATTTTATCATAACATTTTATTTCATATAATAAAATTATTTAAGGCTAACAAAAGTAGAAAAACAATGATAACATTTTAACTAAAAACATATTTAAAACTAAAAATTCTGTCTTTAAGAACCTTCAGCTAACTTTTGACTATGTCACATATGGTCTTGGTAGTAGAAATATGATACAGGAATAGTTAGTTAATATTAAAGTTACCAGTTGCATATTCATCAGCAAAGAGAATAAATAAAAGAGGAAACTTGAATTAATCAAAGAAGATGACAAAATAAATGTCATCTGTCAGTGAGACTTCATCTGCTGGTCCTACATTTTCCCATCTCTAAAATCTACACTATAGTTGATAGTTCCCCATTCCTGAACTTTGGCTTATTTCAAGCCTCTTACTACTGGTATTCCATTTCAATTAACCAATATTTGATAATAAATTTGTTAAGAATAATGATTTAAAACTTCTCACATATACTATGTATTGGCCATTAGTTGGCCTTAGAGATTGGTTCCAGATAAACATTATAATCAGTATGAATAAATTAATAACCATGTGTAAGAGTTATTGTATATGGTTTAATACCAAAAATGGGTTTATCTGAATACTCCATTGATTTCCAAGTCTTTAGAGTTTACCTTCATTATAACTCCTGAATCCATGCCATTACCTTAATACACCTCATATTAAGTGGGATCTATACTGTACCTGACTTGGTCCAGGTCTGTATCATTTCCTACCTTGATGACTACAATAATCTCTCAATACACCTTTCTGTCCGTAATAGTTTCTCCTTCTATTCACGTGTCAAACTTTCTCATTCTCCTGCTTTAAATGGTTAAATGCTTAAAACTGCTCTTTTCCAAGTGTTCTGTGGTGACAAGTTCCATGAAATATTAATAGGGGTTATAATCTATACACTCACGTTCTTATAAATTAACAAATATAAGATAAATTAAATACTATCTAAAAGATAAATGTATTTGGGAGACAGAGCTAAGCAAAATAAAGCTTGTTTTATTATTTTCAAGTGAAATAGGAATTTCTAATGAAAGGAAATGAATATGGCATTTTTCAAATTGATTCATTCTTCCAATTTTGATCTCATGATAAAAGTATTCCATAAAAAAGTCTCATTAGATGAATTAAAAGGTCAGTTTTAATTTCTTTAAAATGTCATTCAAAATGTTTTCAGTCTCCATTGACGAGATACCTCTATATGCATTGGTGTATTCAATTGCTTCTTATATCTGAATACAGCATCCGCTTTCCTCTGACCTTTTTATATTGTTCTTTGAAATTTTATTAATTCTCTTGTTTATCAAGAAATGTTCACATCGTGCTTAAGGCATAGCTTGCATATGAATTGACTGTCAATACTTTAAAATATTGTTAGTAATACGGGTCAAATTTATTTATAATTTGTATGTTTATAACAGGTATTTCATTTTGAGCTTATTTTTATATATTTATTTGACATCTCTGATTTGTTTCTCTTTTATATTGAATGCAAATATATTTTTTCTGTTTTTCCATTTGCCTTTTTTATTATTGTTTTTTAAGATGATTTTAAAGATTTTGGTATTATTCCTTTGTGTGTTATACAAGTTAAGTAGTTTTCCAAGTATGTGGCTAGTACTTAAGTGTGTTCATTGTGTTTCCCCTCATAAAGATAGTTAAAATATTCCTATTGTCCTTTTCCCTTTAAGACATCTGGAACTTCTGTTTTGCTTAATTATACACCCATTCAAACCATAAATCATGCCCTCTCTTACTAATTTTTTTCTGTTAGTAGTTTTGCCTTTTATGCTTACTATCTTAACATGTCTGCATTTTATATCAGGTAATGACCTAAGTAATTTTTAATGTCCCAAGATCATTTGTTAAATAACCTGTCATTTTGTCATAGACTTGAAGTATCTAGTGTGCGTATATTTTGTATTTATGCTGTTTGGGGTTCACTAAAGATTTTTCAGGGGAAGATGCATAGACTAAAGTATTCGTCAAATTTAGGAACATTTTAAACCATTGTTTTTAAACTATTTTCTCTCATTTTTCCTTCTGAGTCTCCAATTATAATACAATAGATCACTTAATATTTTCCCACATGTCATTGAGTGTCTATTTTTTTTTCACAAATTGTTATCCTCTCTGTTTTTTACTGACTCTATTCTGCCAACTCCAGCAATTACATTCATGTTAGTTTCTTATTTTAGGTATTGTGCTTTTCAGTTCTTGAATTTTAATTGATTTCTTTTAATTCTTTCTATTTAAAATACTGTCTTTAAGACTTCCTGTACTATGCAAACATGGATCATTTTAGAGTCTTTTTCTGTTGACTGTTTTTTTTTTCCTTAAGTATTTGACATATTTTCTGTTCTTCACGTTTAGTCATGTTTAATAGCATGATAAACATTGTGTTCATGTAATAAAGAATATGCATTAGGCTGTCTTCTTTTAAAGAGTGTTGATTTTGTTCTGTCAAGAAGCTATTTTACTGGGAGCCTTTTTTGGTAACATTCAGGATTAACTGAAGGCCTCACTAAAGTGGGCATAGTACAACTTTTACTCTACTGTATGGTCTTTACTCCTAATATTTGACATTTATGATACTTCAGTAGAATGCCAGCTTATAAGGTCTTCCATTCTGCTGAACCAAAACTCCAGTGTTAAGGTTCCCAGTACTGTGTGACCTCAAGAACCTCAGCTCTTATCTCCGCCTAAGAGCAGCCCTTGTCTCCTAAGCTTTGTGAAGTCTCCCTGTGCTTCTCCAGCCCAACTCCTGGGCAAGGACCTGCAGAGAATTACCCCACATATGTCTAGACACCATGCTTCCTGCCCACCACCCGTACCTTTGGTCAGTCCCCTCATTTCCAGTGCATAATTCTATTATTTTTGCTGCTTCCCAGCCCAAACTTCAATTTGTGTTCCCTCAGCTTAATGGAACCGAAGTATGCTATTTGAGTTCCACCTCCCTATCCACAATTGAAAAATGGCCCTTACGCAGAGAGCTAGAGAGCAAGTTTATGTTCTCAAAGAGATTGCAGTCTGCACTACCCATAGTCAACACCTGAAAACAGTTACCTAGAGCATTTGGCCTAATTTCATAACAATTTATGGAAGAGGGCAAATGTAGCACCATTTCCTTTTCCTTGACTAGAAATCTGTTACTGATTTGAACAGTCAATAGCCCTTATGAACACTATCCAATTATTTGCACTCTATCTCTTGATCTGTCTATGCCCAGAATTATTTTAATTACCTTAATACCAATCCCAGGTACTGGTTGAAGTAGAAGTAATAAAGTAACAGAAATAAGTATCAGTAAGTTTGAGACACGTATTCACGCAATTTACTTCTGGACCTGCTTAAGCCCATTCCCACACATACAGTATTTCTAGATAGTGATGGAATGCTGATGCACAAGTCTTCCTTTAAGATTTTTTTCATCATAATGGGCTCATCATTTCACACTTGCCTACTGGTCAGCATTCAGTCTTTTGTGACCCAATAGTAAACCAGGAGGTGATTCTCAAATGGAGAAAATTTATTGGAAGAAAACCTATGATTTTGCTCAAAGTTCTTCTGGGCTATATTTCTCTAATCGGGCTGCCTGCCAACCTAGGATCCCCACTGCATCCCTGTAACTATAGACACTTACACTTCTAATTGATCTTCTGGATCAGAAGGTCCAAGATGTAGAACAGCTTGTTCAACAGCTTGAACTCGCAGCAAAGGCCTTTCTTGTTCAGGGCCCCAGAAAAACAAGTAGACTTGTGAATTTATGAGAAAATCTTTGGGTACAGATTTTCGTGTGTTATGTCTCCAGCAAAACTGTATATGTTCTGCCCAGCTGGTGTAGCTCAGTGGATTGAGCGCGGGCTGGGAACCAAACGGTCCCAGTTCAATTCCCAGTCAGGGCACATGCCTGGGTTGCAGGCCAGGTCCCCAATGAGGGCCATGTGAGAGGCAACTATACATTGTTCTTTCTCCCTTCCTTCTCCTCTCTCTGAAAATAAATAAATAGCCCGGCTGGTGTAACTCAGTGGATTGAGCGCTGGGTGGGAAGCAGAGGGTCCCAGTTCGATTCCCAGTTGGAGCACATGCCTGGGTTGCAGGCCAGGTCCCCGGTGGGAGCCATGTGAGAGGCAACCATACATTGCTCTTTCTCTCTCCCTTCTCCTCTCTCTGAAAATAAATAAATAAAATCTTAAAAAAATAAAATAAATAAATAAATAAAATCTTTAAAAAAATTGTATATGTTCTTTCATTTTAATGGCAATTTCTTAACATGTTCAAACTGCTGTACTCCTAAAATTTTCACCACTGTAACAGACCCCTTAAATTTTGCAGGATTTTTTTTCCCACATCTGACAAAACTTTTAGCATACTGGTTATTTTCTACCCAGCAGAACCAATAACCATAATATCACAGTAGTCAGGGAAGTGTTTTATGGGATATCAAGGTAATAAAAGTTCTTGCAAGCTACGGGGAGAAAGAGTTATCATACACCTGTGGTAAGACAATGAAGTGATGCTGATGTTCCTGATTTCCCTAATAATGTTGATTAAGAAAAAAGCATTACACAAAGTCTATACATACTAAGTGCCACAAGTTTGTTGCTTTTTCTCTGTAAAAATATCACATCTGGAACGTCAGCTATGATTTTCTTCACTACTTGATTATATTTGTGATAATCTGGTATTATTCAAGATCCATCTGGAATGTGTACCTACCATATGAATGAATTAATTTGGGATATAATAGAATCTCTACCTTTTCATATTTTAAATGTTTCATGTGGCACTAGCTTCTGCAAGTACCTTATGAATACAGAGCAGCTTTGAATTAACTGCAGTAGCATGTGGTGATTGTTCCATAATAGGCCTGACAGTGTGGGTCAAGAAAACCAAGGAGAAGTGTGGCAGTTTTTCAATACATCTTTTCCTAGTGTGCATTTTCTGGACCATGGAAACATTGTGGGTTGAGTCCATTGATCCAGTTCACACACCAGGGTTCAGACTTAAGCAAATACACAGTTTACAACCTGGCTGTCATAAGCTTCCTCCGTGACAACTATGGTGACATTTTCTAGTTGTGAGGTACTTGCTTCAGTTCAGAGATATTTAATAATTCCTGGATTTTTTTTTTTTATTTTCTAGTGTTTAGGGCCCAATATCTGGATGACTATTTCTATTACAGATTTGTAGCCATTTTCATGGTTGTCTCTTAAAAGAACCCAGTCTTATAATTAGTGAGAAAGCTCTGAATCTCTTAACTAATTTAAATAAGGTAATTTAGGAAAATAACATAAAGTCCCAGCGCGGTATTTCAACTCAGATTGCTCACAAACGATCTATACTTTTGATGATTAAATAGACTAATAACTTCATAGACTATCCATTTCATGCAGGTCCCTCAAGATTAACTTGTTATTTGCAGAGATCTTTATGGGTAACTCAAATTCACGGATCACCACTCCATTCTTTTGATTGTAATAAGGACCAGCAGACATTTTTTTAATAAAGGATGAGATAGTAAATATTTTTGACTCTCCGGGGCATAGGGTCTCTGTCACAACTCTCTGACTTTGCTGTTATGGCGAGAAAGCTGCCATAGACAACATGTGATGTAATCAAATGGATGTGACTGTGTGCTAATAAAACCTTATTTACCTACAGGGTGGGAGGCTTGGCTGGACAATTGGAAATGGTCTGTGGAGGTAATAGAGCCCACATTGTCTTTAATTCTTCATCTAGTACAATATCTAGTGCAATATTACCATTGACATTGAAGAGTTCAACTTAATTGTATCAGAACTAAGAGTTTACTGACCCATGGCTTTAGAAGTATGCCATCGTTCTCCTTGACAATGAATTTCTCAACAGTGAAAAAAATGTTTGCTACACTATTCGGTAGTTATGGTTAAACATGTTGGTTATAATAAATCAATGTTATCATTTCAGCATATGTAAGATTTCTTCTTCTACAGCACAGGTGGCAAACACAAGGCCCACGACCAAATCTGGCCCTCCGCCTTGTTTTATCCAGCCCAGCACCTTGTTTCTACCAGTGGCAGTGTGGAGCTCCTTGCCCCTAGTTAAGGAGTAGTTAGTTACATTTATACAGCCCTAAAATTACATCCGGCCCTTTGAAGGCAACAGCAAGGCTGATGTGGCCCCTGGTGAAAATGCATTTGACACCCCTGTGTATGGCTGGGAAGTGTTGGCGTCAC
>PVJI01034930.1:0-10082 GCA_004026765.1 Micronycteris hirsuta | reverse complement strand
TTGGTTCCCTGTAAATCTTCCTCCATTATCCTTATCGTATTCTTCATTTGTTCAATTATTTGCGTCCACCTTTCTTCCAGTTTTGTTAGCATTTTAATTACTAGCATTTTGAACTGAGCATCTGATAGGTTGACTATGTCATCATCCGTTAGTTGTAATTTGTTCTGATCTTTCATTTTGGCCATTTTCATTCTTTTTACCTTGGTGCACTTGTCGGCTCGCCAGTGCCGGTGCCGGCAACCTGGGTGGCTTTTGGGTGATGTTGCCTCTGGGGGCGGGGTCTGGGAGGAAGCAATGGCGACCTCCAATCACCGCGGGCTCCCGTCACCCCTCCGCTCCCGGTTTCCCCACCGCCTTTTCCACCAGACTCGATTCTGCTGGCTCCCTCTGGCCTCTCTCCGGCAGCGCCGCTGGCTTGCGGGATTCACCCGTTGTACGGGGATGCGCCCTGTTCAGGCGCTGACTGCGTGAGTCCATCTGTGACAACTGCCTCTCACTCCGTTCCTCCGCCCGGTTCTGCCCCGCTTACCGGCCTGGATGTTCGTCCTCTCCAACCTCCTGGGTGTCGGACTTCCCTTCAGTTCTTTTCTGTCTGTTCTGGTTGTTTAATTTTTCACTACTGCATTAGTTGTTTAGACACTCTGGATGTGGGGGCGGCGAGTGTATCCACCTACGCCGCCATCTTGGCGGAAGTCTCTTGGCTTGCTCTTTAACAGAGAGCTCACCACTCAATAAGATACAATGTCCCTTAACAGGCTTGTTTACACTTGATGTTTAAATAATCTTGAGGAACACAATAATTTTTCCTAGAACTTCATTTCTTCTTTGTCATAAGCCCAACCTATGCCTGGTCCATAACTTTGTCATGGTTCTACTTTCCACTATGGAGCCAAGAGTTAGGAATGGGCTGCTTGCAGGTCACCAGACATCACAGGCCTCAGAGATGGGCCCGGCCTCAGCAGTTAACTTTCATGGAGGAATGTGGGCCAGGTGTTTTGGTGGATGGCTGAGAGGAAAGGTTTGATTTGATCATGTAAAGACTTTCTTTCCACATTAACTGCTTCAAGGTATATAGGGTTTTTCCTAGTAACACCACCCTGATGAGTTCAAATTCTTCAGCGACTTTAAAGCAGTCCCTTCATTAAACTCTCTTCAATGACCCTATAGGGAGTGTTGCTGTTTCTTGCTAGGAGTCTGGAAAAAAATATGGATAAGCACACATTTGTAAACATACAGCTGACTCAGTGTGGGTCCACATGAAATGCCTGTACTGCTGGGATCTTCCTTGCCTTCCAAAGTTGGTTCCTTCTGCTGACAGGAATGCCTGTCTTCAGCAAATAGCCCGAACAGTTCTAGACTGGGGAGTCCAAGACCAAGATGCTGGCAGATTCGGTGTCCAGAGAGTCCCTGCTTCCTCTCTGTTCTCACAGGGCAGAAGGCCACATAAGTTCTTTGGCTTCTACATTTCCTATACTATTCTTAACCTCCCCCTGTCTGTTTTCTACCTACCATTTATGCTACTTATTCTCTGCACTTTTCCCTCCTCTTTCCCCCTTCCACTCCTCTGTTGATATCCCTCCATGTCTTATATAAATCCCTTTAACATTTCATAGAATAAAGGCTGGGTGATGATGAACTCCTTGAACTTGACCTTATCTGAGAAGCACTTTATCTGTCCTTCCATTCTGAATGAAAATTTTGCTGGATAGAGTATTCTTGGATGTAGGTCCTTGCCTTTCATGACTTGGTATACTTCTTTCCAGCCCCTTCTTGCCTGTAAGGTCTCTTTTGAGAAATCAGCTGACAATCTTATGGGAACTCTTTTGTAGGTGATTGTTTCCTTTTCTCTTGCTGCTTCTAAGATTCTCTCCTTACTTTTAATCTTGGGTAATGTCATTATGATGTGCCTTGGTGTGTTCCTCTTTGGGTCCAAATTCTTTGGGACTCTCTGAGCTTCCTGGACTTTCTGGAAGTCTATTTCCTTTGCCAGATTGGGGAAGTTCTCCTTCATTATTTGTTCAAATAAGTTTTCAATTTGTTGCTCTTCCTCTTCTCCTTCTGGTACCCATATAATTTGGATGCCGGAATGTTTAAAGATATCTCGGAGGTTCCTAAGCCTCTCCTCATGTTTTTGAATTCTTGTTTCTTCATTCTTTTCTGGTTGAATGTTTTTTTCTTCCTTCTGGTCCACACCATTGATTTGAGTCCCAGTTTCCTTCCCATCACTATTGGTTCCCTATACATTTCCCCTTATTTCACTTAGTGTATTCTTCATTTTTTCATCTAATTTGTGACCAAATTCAACCAATTCTGTGAGCATCCTGATGACCAGTGTTTTGAACTGTGCATCTGATAGGTTGACCATCTCTTCATGGCTTAGTTGTATTTTTTCTGGAGTTTTGATTTGCTCTTTCATTGGGCCATTTTTTTTTCTTCACAAGCCTGTTATGTAGCAAGGGGTGGAGCCTTAGGTGTTCACCAGGGTGGGGTAACCCAGCATCGCTGTGATGCTGTCTGTGGGGGAGGGGTCTGAGACAGAACAATGGTGCTTTCTCAGCTCTCTGCCAGCTTTCAGTCACTTCCCCCGCTACCCACAAGCAAAGTGGGTCCTCTGTGCTGATTCCCGGCTGGGTAGGCTTGTGTACATTCTAGGACCCTGTGGGTATCTCCAACGAACTCCCCTGTGAGGCTGGGAGTTCCTCCCACTGCCACCTCAGCCCCCACAGGTGTTTTAAATCGGTGGTTTGAGGCTTTATTTCCCCTGATGGAGTCCTGGGTTGCACAGTCTGCTCTGTTCCCCAGCTTTTTCTCCCAATTTATCTGCACGTGAATGCGGGACCACCCACTCCACCAGCCTCAGCTCCACTGGGTTCGGTTGGCCAGCTGCAGGTGTCACCAGGGCCAGCTGGCCAGCTGCAGCATTTCCCACCCCGCTCCACAAACCACCGCCTTGCTATGAGCTCTCTCTGCCTGGCTCCGCCCTACCTACGGGTCTGGATGAACATGTCTTTAACTCTTTGGTTGTCGGACTTCCAGACAGTTCAATTTTCTGTCAGTTCTGGTTGTTTTTTTGTTTTTAAATTGTTGTTGTCCCTCTTTTGGTTGTGCGAGGAGGTGCAGTGTATCTACCTATGCCTCCATCTTGGCCCAAGGAACTTAATTTTTAATATGATTTTATTTTAATAAATCTGAAATTAAAGTTTAATGGCCACTTGAAGCTAGTGGCTAACATGTTGGACAGAGACACTGTAGGCTATATTGCTTCTCCAGGCTCCAGGAGGATAGGAATCATATCTACTAAACGTTTATGTCATGACAGTGCCCCACACAGTGCATGACATATCTGTTTTGTTTAAATTCAGCTAAGTTAGAAAGCTCTTGAAATTTATGCAAGACTGGAATCTACACTATGGCAATCACAGTCAGTAGGGCCAGAAAGGGACATATTCAAGGGATCATTGTTATCATCATCATCACCATTTTCATAGATAGCTAACATGTAATAAGTGCTTACTCTTTGCTACGTGACTGTTCTAAATGCTCTACCTGGATTAGTTCATTTGATCCTCACAACAGCCTTATGAAGTAGGCATAGGCACTACTATTATCGCTTCTGTCTTGCAGGTGAGAGCACTGAGGCAGAGAAAGTTTAAGTAATTAGTAAGTTGCAGATCCAGGATGTAAGCTAAGGAAAGCTGGTTTTAGAATCTAATCTCTTCACCATTACTCTATACTGTGCAGAAGGTAGCATTTGCAGGACCCAGTATTGGGTTAGATATGGGGACTAAGAGCAGTCAAAGATGAGTATGTGTTCCTTGGTCAGGGAACGCTGGCTGTACAGTAGGGTATTCATGCAACTAGGGAACACTGGAGCAGAAGAATAGGAAGCAGTATGAAGACGTTAGTTTGGTTCATGGTAGGGTTGTGGTACATGTGGGATTCCAGGGGAAGATATCTAGTAGATGGTTGGCCATGTGGGTTTAGGGTTTAGAGAATAGTGCAGGGCTAGAGATAGAACGTTGGAAGTCATCAGAATAATCATGGTAATTGAAATCACCTGAATAAATGTGATCTCCCAGGGGTCATGTGTGTTGTTAACTGATGTCAGAAAGCACTGTGCATCACCATGAAGAAGAGATTTTCTGATGGTGAAATTTAGTGTAGAATGTATAGGGTCCTTTTGAAGATTGCTACAGATCAGTAAGAAATACAAGGATCAAGGACTGAATCTTTGCCCCTGAAGGGGAACCTTTCTTGGTTTCCCCCATGGGGAACATTGTTCTCCCAAACCTGCTCTTCTCCAGTGGTCTCTAGCTAAGACTATCACCATCAACACAACTGGACAAACCCCAAACCTGGGTGTCATCTCTGACCTTTCCATCTCTTTCTCTCATATGCAATCTATTGTCAAGGTGTGTTGACTCTTTTTCTAAAATATATACTGAACCTGACTTCTTTTCCCCATCTCCACTACCACCACTTGGATCCAAGCTACTATATATTTTTTGCTTGTGTGACTGAAGTAGCTTCCTCCCCTGTCTCCTTGCTTCTATCCCTTCTTCTTTACAGTTAATTGTTAACTCAGCATCCAGAATGATCATATTTTTAATTAAGATTTCATTATTTATTTTTAGATAGACGGGAAGGGAGGGAGAAAAATAAGGAGAGAAACATCAATGTGTGGTTGCCTCTTGTGTGCCCCCTTCTTGGGGACCTGGCCCGCAATTCAGGCATGTGACCTCACTGGGAATTGAACCGGTGACCCATTGGTTCACAGGCCCTCACTCAGTCCACTGAGCTACGCCAGCCAGGGCCAGAATGATCATATGAAAACAAAAGTTCATGCTGCTTCTCTGCTCAAAATGGGCCCATGACTCCCCAGCACACTCAGGACTTATAATTCTATTAAAGATGCCCCAGCCTCTCTTCTGGGCTGCAGACTCATGTTTGAGATCTCCATTTGGATGTCTCACTGATAAACCAAAGGATACTAAAACAGAACTTTTGTTTCCCTCCACCCCAAAGCTGGTTCCTCCATAATCTTCCCTTTCAAAAAAAAAAGATGACATCACTATCTATGCAGGTTGCAAGTCAGAAACCTAAGAGTTATCCTTGTCTCCCTTTTCTCTATCATCCCTTAAACAATCAGCCTATCAGCATGTCTTGTTACATTCAGAATATATCTCTAATATATCCATGTTGTTCCTCATTTATTTCCAATCAATCAGGTCTGAGTTCCTAATATCTGTCACTTGTACAACTGCTCTAGCCTCCTAACAGGTCTCCCTGCGTCTACCCTTGAACTTACAACCCATTCTCCACAAGGAAACCAGGAGAATCTTGTAAAACATAGACCATGACATTACTGTGCTCAAAACCCTCTAGTGGCTTCCCATCACATGAGAACCACAAGCCAAATTCTTTATCATAGCCCACAAGGCCCTACAAATGCCCTACATGATCTGGTCCCTGCCAGCCTCTCCAATCCCAATTCCTACAATTTATTGCCCTTGTCACCACAATCCAGCCATGCTGATTGTTTTTTGATCTTTGAACAGTCTAAAGTTCATTGCTACCTTTTCTTTTTGCTTGTCACCTGATTCACTCCTTCAGCCGCAGATGGTCACTGACTCTAGGAGAATTCCTCTCATCTCCCACACTAAGAAATTCCTTTCGTGTGTCATTCTTTTTTTTTTAAAAGGTCTTTTTAAAAAAGATTTTACAGTTAATTAAACAACAATAAAGTAATTATTTAAAAAAAAAGATTTTATTTATTTATTTTTAGACAAAGGGGAAGGGAGGGAGAAAGAGAGGGAGAGAAACATCAGTGTATGAGAGATATTAGTTGCCTCTTGCACACCCCCCCCCACTGGGGATCCTGGCCTGCAACCCAGGCATGTGTCCTGACTAGGAATCAAACCAGCGACCCTTTGATCACAGGCCAGCACTCAACCACTGAGCCACACCAGCCAGGGCTGTGTGTCACTCTTATAGCACCCTACTCTCTTTTTTACATAGCACTCACCTTGGCTTTATTTATTGGAATGATTATCAATTTAATCATGATATTGTAATGATATTATCTTACATGCTTAACATAGTGCCTAAAATATAGTATTCACTCATTTGCTTATTCATTTAAAACATATCTTGCTCTCATGGAGCTTACATTTCAGTGGAACACATAGTGAGTCATAGATGTTATATCTGACATTTATTGGATCTGCATTCTTGAGCCTCAGTAGAACTGTATTACTTAGTTTATTCATTTATTCAACAAACATCTATTGAATATTTTCAATGACATGGGCGCTTTTGCATCCTCTCATTTAATCCTTGAAACAGCTCTGTGAAAGAGATATCATCGTTAACCCCATTTCTAAGGCAGAGTAACTGAGGTTAGAGAGATTTAGCAACTTCCCTGAGGTCAAACAACTAATAAGGAGTCAGGTGCAGGCAGTTTGACCACAAAGTCTGCTAGCTTACTCATCACACTACAGCACAATGCTTTTAACACATCAGTTCTGCCCTAAAATGATCCACAGAAACATCTGCAGGCTCCTAACACTGAAGGAGACCTTGAGAAAATGCAGACATGCAGAATGCTCCCAGCCTAGACTACTAGGCTTGATATGCCCCGCTCCTTGCACTTTCTATCTCTCATAGTGACAGTGTAGATATCATAATTAGTTTCTATTTGACGGATGGGAAAAGAGAGACTTAAGAGTCAGAGATGGAGTCACCTAAAGACAATGACAAACGTTGACAATGAAGAAAGACCCTGGTGCCCAAGGAACCATAGAATGGGGCACTAGGGATTAACTCCAGGAAGGGGAAGGGCACTGGTAGCTATACAACAAATAGCTGATTATCACTTTAAAGCCTGGACTCCTGGGGATAATCTCACCTCCATGCCTTTACATGAACTCTCTTCTCCCATTCCTCCTAACCCTGAGCCAAGTACAGTGTATCTGGAAAATAGGGGTCAGAGGAGATGATTCCATGGTTCACCTTCTTCCACCATAAAGGCAGATATAGGGAAAATACTACAACATTGAAATGGGGCAAGCTGCAAAGACAAGTAGAAGAGAGCACAGCTCTACCAAACTGGTCTTCCCTGAGGTCCAGGGCAGAGATCTTTTGCACAGCCACCTTCTGCCTAGTGACTCCAAATACCACAGGATGGTAAAGACAGACAAGGGACAGGGATACAAGACTGGCAATTTTTGAGTATGGCATGGGCTGGGCCTGTCAGTGATTACGAGACTATGTGTGGTGTTTGCATGTGGGTAAAATGAGGACAGTGTGGCATGGAGACAGGGCAGGTCTGGAAGGAGATGAGATATGGAGTGGGATGTGGCAGAATGAGTGAAGAATTTCTGCTCAGTTTTGTTGTCAGAACACAGTGTGACTATGAATTTCTGAGAAGCATGTTCATACATGGGATGAGTATGTGGGAAGTACAGCTTATCACATGCATGGTCTGTACATGCATGTGTGTGTGTGTATGAAGTCTCAGGAGGAGTTGTGTTAGTGTCATTGTAAAAAAGTCTGTATGTCAGTTTCTGTGTGGTATTCAAGGAACACTAGATATAGGCAATATACCTGAGGGAGATGTTATATGTAAGGTCTACAAGAGAAACATGGGGTGAAGGGTGCAGTGTGTGAATTATCTTTTTTACCACATTTATTGGGGTGACATTGCTTAATAGGATCATATAGGTTTCAAGTGTACATGTCTGTGATACATAATCTATATATTGCATTGTGTGCTCACCACCCAAAGTTAAATCATCTTCCATCATGTACATGGTCCAGCACAAATAATGCCCTTTTTATTACAAAATATTTTATTCAAAAATCATAAGCGTGTAATCCTGTAATGTAACAATATCATGCTCAAGCACAGCATATGACATTTTAGGTGAAATGTTCGAATTAAAACTACAAATTATTACACCCATATTATTACCCTACCAACCACACTCAAGCAGGTGTTACTTCTGCTGGACCCTGTATTTGCCCCACTTTACCCCTTACTATCTCTTATCCCTTTCCTTCTGGTAATCACCATGCTATTTTCTGTGTCTATGAGTGTTTGTTTTTCTTGTTGTTCATCTGTTGTTTTCAGTTTTATATCCCACATATGAGTGAAAGCATATGGTTTTTAACTTTTTTCATAATATTCTCAAGGTCCATTCGTATTGACTCAAATGGCAGTATTTCTTATGGCTGAATATGTATATATCACATTTTCTTTATTTAATTATCTATTGAAGGACACTTCAGTTGTTTCCATGTCTTGCCCACTGTGATAATGCTGCAATGAACATAGGGGTGCATATGTCTTTGCAAATAAATGTTCTAAAAATTTTTGGGTAACATTTGAGATTGGCTTTTAAAATTCAGCATAATTATTTGAGGTCCATCTAAATTGTTGTATTAATAGTCTATTGCCTTTGTATTGCTGAGTACTATTCCATATTATAATGCACCACAGTTTTCTTAACCATTCACCCATTGAAAGATGGTTGAGTAGTTTCTGGTTTTTGGCTATTATGAATAAAACTGTTATTAACATTCATGTATAGGTTTTTGTGTGGGCAGACATTTTCATTTATCTGGGATAAATGCCCAAGAGTGCAACTGATGGGTTATATGGTAGTTGCATTTTTAGTTTAACAAGAAACTGCCCAACTTTCTGAGAGCTATGCTATTTCACATTGCCACCATAAATGTATGTATGAATAATTCGGATTCTTCATATCATTATTAGCAATTAGTGTTGTTACTGTTTTTTATTGTATGACCTGAGTTATTTTATAGTACCCATCTCAGAGGGGTTCATGTGTATAAAGTGTCTGGCAGAGCTAGCTAAATGTTAGCTATGGTCATATATTATTACAAAGATAGAGATAAAAGATCTTCATTTTACTAATATTCATTATCTTATGGAAGACAAAGACATAGATCCAAGACTGGAGATGGAGGATGGCCAGGGAAGATTTCCCAGGAAAGGTGGTCTTTAACTAAGACTACAAGAGTAAGTTGCCTTAGCTAAACAAGGGAAAGGTGTCATGGATACATTTCAGTAAGAGTATATGCAGGGTACAGTGGCCAGTGTTTAATATAATTGTAGGCCAGGGAGATAGGGATGGGAAAAAGTCAGGGATCAGGCTGGGAAGAAGGTGGTGAAGGATCAGACCAGGATTTACATACTAGAAAAAGTAGTTCAGAATCAACCTGATAGGCACTGAGGAGCCATGGAATCCCCAAGAGTGACAGTTGGTTAGGTGGGACACTTTCTTGGTGCCTCTTAATTCTTAGGGTTTCCTGGCCAGACTCCCGCTGGCAAGAAGGTGGGTACTTCCTGGGTCCTTGGTGGGCTGGCCATACTCCCCTTTCAAGGCTTTCTGTTATAAAAAGCTATTTACATATTGGATATATTTACAGTTCCTGTCCACTCCATCACCAAACAAAGCCTAAACACAGCCATAAACATTTAATCACATCTCAGTTTTTTAAAACCTTTTTTTATCATTATTCAAGTATAGTTGTTTCCATTTTCCTGCCACCACTCCCCCCACCCCACCCACCCCACCTCCCACCCTCAATCTTGCCCCCCTGTGCCTTTGTCAATGGGTCCTTTATACATATTGCTTGATGACCCTTCCCTTCTTTGCCCCGTTATCCCCCTCTCCCCTCCCCTTTGGTTACTGTCAGTTTGTTCTTTATTTCCATGTCTCTGGTTGCTTGCTTGTTTTGTTGATTAGGTTCCACTTATAGGTGAAATCATATGGTATTTGTCTTTTACCACCTGGTTTATTTCACTTACCATAATACCCTCCAGATACATCCATGCTGTCACAAAGGGTAGGAGTTCCTTCTTTCTTTCTGCTGTGTAGTATTCCATTGTGTAAATGTATCAGTTTTTTGATCCACTCATTTAGTGACGGGCACTTAGGTTGCTTCCAGCACTTGGCTATTGTAAATTGTACTGCAATGAACACTGCAGTGCGTAGGTTCTTTTGAATTGGTGGAATTGCTGGGTAAAAAGACAGTTATATTTTTGAGGAAATTCC
>PVJI01034929.1:0-10088 GCA_004026765.1 Micronycteris hirsuta | reverse complement strand
ACTGACATCAAATAAATACAAAGAATTGTAAAATATTATGAATAACTATATCCCAACAAATTGCACAATCTGGAAGAAACTGAAAAATTCCTAGAAATATACAATTTTCCAAAACTGAATCAGGAAGAATCAAAGAATCTGGTTAGACAGATTACAACTACTGAAACTGAAGCAGCTATCAAAAAAAAAAAAAAAAAAAAATCCCAACATATAAAAGTCTTGGACTGGATGGTTTCTCTGTTTAATTTTACCAAACATGCAAAGAACACTTCTCCTCTCAAACTTTTCCAAATGAATCAAGAGAATGGAAAACTATCAACCTCATTTTATGAGTCAAGCATTCCAAAAACAGATAAGAGAAAGAAAATTATAGGTCAATATTCCTAATGAACATAGATATTAAAATCTGCAAAAAGTATTAGCAAACTGGATCCAGCCATACATTAAAATCATCATATATCATAATCAAGTGGGATTTATTCCAGGGGTAAAAAGTTCGTACAATATCTACAAATCAATAAAAGTGATACATAACATAAATAAAATGAAGGATAAAAATCACAGGATCATACCAATAGATGCAGAAAAAGCATTTGATAAAATCCAGTACACATTCATGGTAAAAACTCTCAGCAAAATGGGAACAAAGGGAACATCAGTTGGTCACATCCTATATGTGCCCTGACTAGGCATCAAACCCACAACCTAGGTATGTGACCTAACTGGGGATCAAAACTGGAATCTCTTGGTGTGTGGGATGAAGCTTCAACCAAATGAGCAACCCAGCCAGGGCTTAGTTGCATTTTTATACACCAATAATGAACTATCAGAAAGAGAAACTAAGAAAATAATCCCATTTACAATTGCATCAAAAAATACACTACCATTGAATAATTTAACCAAGGATGTAAAAGATCTGCATTCAGAAAATTATAAGACTTTGGACTTCCGGCCAAGATGGAGGTGTAGGTAGACACACTGTCTCCTCACACAAGCAAAAGAGGAAAAACAACCATTTAAAAAACAAAACAAACAACCAGAACTGCCAGAAAATTGAATTGTGTGGAAGTCCAATAACCAAGGAGTTAAAGAAGACACATTCAGCCAGACCAGTAAGCAAGGCAGAGATGGGCAGGGAGCTCACACGGCAAGACGGCGGTTTGTGGAGTGGGGCAGGCTATGCTGCAGCTGCCCGGAGAGACCCACGGCAAGCGCCCCTGGCCAAAATGTGTCCAGCGCACTCAGTGAAACTCATGGCCAGTGCACCCAAAGAAGCCCAAGGCTGGCCTACCTGGAACCAACAGGGCCAAGACTGGTGGACAGGGTAGTCCCTCATTCTTGCGTGGATAAACCGGGAGAAAAAGCTGGGAAGCAGAGCAGACCACGCAACCCACCATCTCCGGGAAATAAAGCCTCAAACCACCAACTAAAAACACCTGTGGGGGTTGAGGCAGCAGCAGGAGGAACTCCCAGCCTCCCAGGAGAGCTCATTGTGGAGAAGTGACTGGAAGCCAGCAGAGAGTGGAGGAAACACCATTGTCCCCTCCCATGCCCCAACCCCACAAGTAGCATTGTCCCCTCCCATGCCCTGTCCCCACAGGTAGCATCACAGGTGCAATGTACATTGTCCTGCCCTGGTGAACACCTAAGGCTCTGCCCCTTAAAGTAACAGGCACACAGAGAAAGGGAAGGATGGCCCAAATGAAGGAGCAGACCAAAACTCCAGAAAAAATACAACTAAGCGACAAAGAGATAGCCATCCTATCAGATGCACAGTTCAAAACACTGGTAATAAGAATGCTCACAGAATTGGTTGAATTTGATCGCAAATTAATGAAAATATGAAGAATACGCTAAGAGAAATGAGGGAAAATGTACACAGAACCAATAGTGATGAGAAGGAAACCGGGACTCAAATCAATGGTGTGGACCACAAGGAAGAGAAAAATATTCAACCGGAAAAGAATGAAAAACCAAGAATTCAATAAAATGAGGAGAGGCTTAGGAACCTCCAGGACATCTTTAAACATTCCAACATCCAAATTATAGGGGTGGCAGAAGGAGAAGAGAAAGGCCAAGGAATTGAAAACTTATTTGAACAAATAATGAAAGAGAACTTCCCCAATCTGGCAAAGGAAATAGACTTCCAGGAAGTTCAGGAAGCTCAGAGAGTCCCAAAGAAGTTGGACCTAAAGAGGAACACACCAAGACACATCATAATTACATTACCCAAGATTAAAAATAAGGAGAGAATCTTAGAAGCAGCAAGAGAAAGGAGACAGTTCCCTACAAAAGAATTCCCATAAAACTGTCACCTGATTTCTCAAAAGAGACCTTTCAGGCAAGAAGGGGCTGGAAAGAAGTACCAAGTCATGAAAGGCAAGGACCTACATCCAAGAATACTCTGTCCAGAAAAACTTTCATTCAGAATGGAAGGACAGATAAAGTGCTTCTCAGATAAGGTCAAGTTCAAGGAGTTCATCATCTCCCAGCCTTTATTATATGAAACATTAAAGGGATTTATATAAGGCATGGAGGGGTATCAACAGGGGAATGGGAGGGGGAGAGAGGAGGAAAAAGTACAGAGAATAAGTAGCATAAGTGGTAGGTAGAAAACAGACAGGGGAAGGTTAAGAATAGTATAGGAAATGTAGAAGCCAAAGAACTTATGTGTATGACCCATGGACAAAAACTAAAGGGTGGGGAATGGAGGAGGGGGGTGAGGCAGAGGGGAATAAAGGGGGGAAATGGGACAACTGTAATAGCATAATCAATAAAATATATTTTTTTAAAAAAAGGAAAACACAAAAGAATGATTTGATCTAATCAGCAAATTTATTCCAGAAAATAAATCATTAAATGGAAAAAAAAGAAAAAGAAAATTATAAGACTTTGAAGAAAGAAACTGAAGAAGACACAAATAAGTGGAAATATATACCATGATCATGGATAGGAAGATATAACATCATTAAAATATCCATACTATACAAAGCAATCTATACACTCAATGCATTAGTGTCAAGATACCAATGGCATATTTCACAGAACTAAAATGAATATTCCAAAAATTTATATGGGCCACAAAAAAATCCTGAATAGCCATAGCAATCTTGAGAAAGAAGAACAAAGTTGGAGGAATCATGCTACTTAATATCAAAACATACTATAAGGTCATATCATCAATACAGTATGGAATTTGGCATAAAAACAGACATCTCTCAATGTACAATGGCATTAACTCAGAACTGGTTCCAACTTAGGTTACTGAATCCTTATCTTGAAATGATAATTTCAAGTCTAAATTTAAAGGAATGTGGTTAGATGTCTATATTTACTAATTTGGTTTCTCGTTTTAATTGACATTTCAATTATTTATGATGTGTTCCACCCCTACTAGATCTTTTGCTTCCAGCATAACTCAGACAAAATCACTTATTAACGGGATAGAACCAGTGAAAGTCAACAAGGCAGGAAGAAGTTGGAGATCAGGACTAGAAGCAGATGGGTGAGCACATAGGTGGGCACACTTAAGTCCTTGTTAAATTTTCTCATGATTTATTCAATAAAGAGAAGTAATACAGGAAGCAATAAACACTCTTTGACAATCTTTGAAAATTTAAGTTACTGAGGTCACTTTATCTTGTGGACTATGAAAGGAATAAAATGAGAGCGTGGAGCCACGTAAATGTTAACTGACACTAGCTCATGGGCAAAACCAGTTGCCCTCAACCTGACTTATGCTAGGCGACAACATTTAACAAACTAGGCTCTCCCTCCAGAGAGCTCACGAGCCTGTCTTTCTCCTCCCCTCTTTCCCTCGGCATCCTCCACCACCCTGTGCTTTACCTTTACCATGTTCTCTCCTAAGCTCCAGGAGCCTGCTTCTTTTGCCTCTGTAACTGGTTTCCTGAACCCATTACTCCCAACAGCTCACTTCTTATATCTCTGTGACTTTCTAAATAAACTTTCTCTTATAAAAAAAATATAAATATATTTTAAAAAACATTTAACAAAGTATCCAAAAGTCAAGATTTTTTATTTTTCGCAAGGAGAAAAATAAAAATCATTGTATTAGGCACTAGGAGGATTTTATTACAGTTTGCATCAATTGGGAATGCTTTAAGTATATATTCTGCTTAAATAATGTCACCAGAAAAATATGTATTGCTATAACTTAATAGCTTGAACATATTTCCTACCTGAGTTCTCTTAAAATGAATTCTTTGCTGCACGAAAACATAAAGTAGAGAAAAAAACTTTAAGAGACTTGCTAGGATATTAAAATTCAGTATAAACTAAATTATAAGAATTTTAAAGCCATTTGTAACCTAGCTCAAAATAATCTCTCCAAAAAAGTAAAATTGAACTACAACCTATTAACACCTAGATTTAAGAAACGTATCTGCTCATTTTGACAAGTTTAGAAATAGTATAGCTGTTGTCATAAACCCAACATGTAGACAGGAGCATAGATGTCGGAAACATCCAGGTGGTGAAAGGGGCTGAGCTGGACGGGAGGCACCAGAATGAGAACTTTTGCTCTACAGTGACCACACAATTCAAGTCAGTTATTTTGCTTCCCAGAATTTTGAAATCAGAAGCTTTTAAAAGTCAGTTAACTGATTTAAAATGCTGAGCTGACTAAGATCTTATCCTTGGTTACACTCAGTCCTTCTGCAATGCCCTCTTAATATCATGGTTTCAGATATCTGCTCTGATTACTTCAGCCAAAACACATGAATTCTTCCTAATAAGAACTCATCACACTTTAGAAACACTAATGTTGCCCTTTTCTCACTCAATTTTAGTTCTTTGTTTTTGTTCCTGAGAGCAGGTACTATGTACATTTTTAAAATTTTTTCATAATGCCTATGTATAGTAGGCACCCAAAATATTAATTAAATAAACGGCTTCAATTTTCCTGTCATGTACCATTATCTGGAAAGATCTCTACCCACTGTGATGCAGAGGATGGATTGGCAAAAATCCAAATTTCTTTTTAGTGTACTTGCCTTCTTCCTACTCATGTTATACTTAAGATAATTATCAGAAAGCTTTCTTTTCAAGACAACACAACCATGAAAAGGAAGGAGATACACCAGAAAAATTCTAAATGAGTAGCAAGAAGAAATCGTTTTGGAATTGAAATGCTTTCTTGGTTATTTTAGGTCATGTCCTCCAGAGAAAAGACTGTAGTGGAGATTTGCTTCAGGATTTTATTTGTCTCAGAAACCTGTGTAATGGGGTGAAGAACGAAAGACTGAACAGAAGGAGCGAATGAACTGTGGTACAGAAACAGCAGAGGTCTCATGAAGTGCCACAGGGAGTTCAGGAGCTGAAATAATCCTTCAAAGTTGTCCCAAATTGAGGCAAGGAAGCCCAGGACACTTTGCACATTGCAGAGTCAGTGAGTGCAGGCTACTTTTAAATAGGGAGTCTATAAGCTTGGGCAAGAAAGCTCTCTTAGGCTGAGGACAATGTCCAGAGAAGGACTTGGGTTAAAACTGTCAGCAGCCAATGCCCTTGGGTACTGAGGGAATGAGTGCCTAGGGTTGAAGTGAGAATCTCAGTAGTGCATCACAGCATCCCCTATACAAGCTAATCTACTGAGACACATAATGGCCAATGAAGTGAATGTATATATAAATAAATCAGCACTGTCATTTAACCAAGAATGTCAAATCACTAAGTTATGGATTTTTTTTTAATTTAGGGTGAGATTATTGAGCAAATGAGATATCTAAAATATAATTTCTATAATTTCTTCTGTCAAACATTTAGTCATAGTGGAAATATCACCCTAAATGGTGATTTAGTTAAATGAAATTAAGAAAAGAATGCCTAGATCCATTGCTTTGTCAAAAGAACAGATACTCCCAGAGGGGAAAGATGGCGGTGGAGTAGGAGGGAGCGGGATCGGCTTCCCCCGGCCCACTGGTGGGACATCTGGCCAATTTTCTGAGGAGCAGAGCGATCGCCCAGCTACATTCCACTGTGTGGGAAGATTGACGACCAGGATTGCACGTAAAAGTGAAAGATCAGCCCGGTTGGTGTAGCTCAGTGGATTGAGCTTGGGCTGGGAACCAAAGGGTCCTGGTTTGATTCCCAGTCAGGGCACATGCCTGGGTTGCCAGCCAAGTCCCCAGGGAGGGCCATGTGAGAGGCAACCATACATTGCTCTTTCTCCCTTCCTTCTCCTCTCTCTATAAGTAAATAAATAAATTAATTAATTTAAAAAAAAAAAAAAACCTGAAAGCCCAGACGGTAGGGAGTCTGCTTCTGAGTGAAGGGGTCCCTCGGGACTTGCGGGGAGCCGGGAGGTCTGCAGATCCAGTCGCAGCAGCTTCCCAGTCTGTTCCAGGATCTGTGGGAGGGAGCTGGATTGGGGTGTGTGAGTAGCCAAAGCAGGCGTGCACGTCTGTTTGGAGAGGCTTGGTCCCCAGCAGGCCAGAGGTCGGAGCATATGTCGGGACTGGTCCGAAGAGGCTGGTGATCCCAGCGGGAGGAATTGGAGATTGAACTGAATGGGAGACCTGCAGACCTGAGTTCTGGGACCAGGCGCACCCTGCGAAGCCAGTCAGGGACGGCTCGGGTTAGTGCGTGACCAGGCACCCAGGCCGGGGGCTCACGGGAGCTGAGTCCAGAGATGGAAGCGGTCTGTGAATTCAGGGGCGCGGAGCTCACTCCTGGAGGGACCAAGACACAGCCCAGCACTTGTGATCAGAGACCTGCGATGCTGACTACCTCCATGGGAGACGGACAGGGAAGCCTCATCGAGCTCCATTGAGGGAAGCCACAGACCTCCTGGACTCCTGACTCAGTGTGGAGGCCAGGCAACCCAGGAAGGGTGCTCTGAATTCCTAGCAACTGGGCTGAAAGCAGGACGGCAGCTAAGTGTGCAGCTCAGGAAGGAAGAAAAGGAAACTTGATATCTTCCCAGCCTGTCGCAGGCAGAAGGATTGGAGGAGCAGCCCTAACCGGACATTTTTAAAGCCAGCCAACAGAAGTTTTGTTTTTTTTTCCTTCTTTCTTTTGTTTTCTCTTTGTTTCTTTGTTTGTTTTCCCCCCACCCTTCTTCCTATTTGTCCTTCTATATTTTTTTAATTCCTTCTACCTTCCCTTCATTTAGTATTCCTAGTTTTCTCTTCTTTTTATTTCTTATTTTTTATTATTTTTTTATTTTATTTTAGTATTAGTTTTTCTTTATCTTCTTTTTCCTTTGTTTTTCTTTTTCTTCTTTCTCTCCCTTCCCCGCTCTTCTTTATCCACAGGTGAGACATTAAAACCTGGAATTGTGAAGAGAATAGAGTGGGACCCAGACAAGAGTCAGCCCAAAAACAGAGACAGTGATACAAAATTAACTTCACTGCTCCAGAGAACTTGAAAGATCAATTTAAGAATCAGAGGCTAGCAAGAAGAATCCCACAAACAATGGGAAGACAAAGAAACAATCCCCAAATGAAAGGAAAGGAGGAAGCCCCAGAAAGAATGAGAAATGAAACAGAGGCAAGCCAACTATCATATATTGAGTTCAAAGCATATGTTATCAGGCAGCTCAAGAAACACGAGAAGCTTGATGAACTCACAGAAAATTACCAGAAACTACAGGGAAACTATAATGAACTCACTGCAAACTATGTCAACATGAAAAATGAAATAGAAAATATTCGCAAGGGCCAAGAGGAAATGAAGAATACAATATCTGAATTGAAGAACACAATAGAAGGAATCAAAAACAGGCTCGATGAGGCAGAGGATCGGATGAGCGAGCTGGAGGACAAGGTTGAAAAAAGCAACCAAAAAGAGCTAGAACAGGAAAAGAGACTCAGAAAGAATGAAGAGGTATTAAGAGAAATGCAGGACAACATGAAACGTAATAATATTCGTATAATAGGGATATCAGAAGGGGAAGAAGAAGGGCAAGGAATAGAAAGCGTGTTTGAAAAAGTAATGATGGAAAACTTCCCAAATCTGATGAGAGAAAAAGTCACACAAGTCCAAGAAACACAGAGAGAACCAATCAAAAGGAACCCAAACAGGCCCACTTCAAGACACATCATAATTAAAATGACAAATTAAAATGGCAAAATTCCAAGACAAAGAGAAAATCTTAAAGGCAGTGAGACAGAGACAGGAAGTAACATACAAGGGAGCCCCGATAAGGTTAGCAGCTGACTTCTCAGTGGAAACACTCCAAGCCAGAAGAGAATGGCAAGAAATATTCCAAGTAATGAGAACCAGAGGCCTGCACCAAGACTACTCTACCCAGCAAGGCTCTCAATCAAGATAGATGGCCAAATAAGGAGCTTCCCAGACAAAAGAAGTCTAAAAGAACACACCTCTACCAAACCAGCTCTGCAAAAGATGCTAAAGGGACTGATTTAAGGAAAGGAAGGGAAAGAGAGAGAATGAGGAACACAGGTACAAAAAAAAATGGCAATGAATAAGTACCTATCAATAATAACCTTAAACGTAAATGGATTAAAAGCTCCAATTAAAAGACATAGAATAGCGGAATGGATAAGAAAGCACGACCCACACATATGCTGCCTACAAGAAACCCACCTCAGGACAAAAAGACATACACAGACTGAAAGTGAAGGGACGGAAACAAGTTTTCCAAGAAAATGGACAAGAAAAAAGAGCTGGGGTAGCAATACTCATATCAGACAAAATAGACTTCAAAAAAAGGGCCATAAAGAGAGACCCAGAAGGACATTTTATAATATTCAAGGGAAGAATCCACCAAGAAGACATAAATATCATAAATATATACGCACCCAACACAGGAGCACCCAAATGCATAAAGAAAATCTTGGAGGACTCAAGAAAGACATTGATAGCAACACAATTATAGTAGGGGACTTCAACACCCCACTGTCAAAAATGGACAGATCCTCCAAACAAAATATCAGCAAAGACATTGTGGCACTGAACAAGGCCCTAGAAGAAATGGACTTAACTGATATATATAGGGCTCTTCACCCCCAAGAAGCTAAATACACATTCTTTTCAAATACACATGGAACATTTTCAAAAATAGACCATATGGTAGGACACAAAACAAGCCTTAACAAATTCAAGAAAATTGAAATCATACCAAGTATTTTCTCTGACCACAAGGGTCTAAAATTAGAAACCAACCCAAAGGAAAAAAAAACCCCAAACACTCAAAATCATGGAGACTGAATAGCATGATATTAAACAATGAATGGGTCAAGGACAAGATTAGGGAAGAAATCAAAAAGTTCCTTGAAACAAATGAAAATGAACTGACAACAACCCAAAACTTATGGGACACAGCGAAGGCAGTCCTGAGAGGGAAGTTCATAGCCATACAGGCCTGCCTAAAAAAAACAGAAACAGTTTACACAAACAACCTAATCCTATGCCTACAAGAACTCAAGGAACAACAGCAAAGACAACCCAGAGCAAGTAGAAGGAAGGAAATAACCAAGATCAGAGCAGAATTAAATGACTTAGAGACTAAAAGGACAATTCTAAATATCAAAGAATCCAGGAGCTGGTTCTTTGAAAAGATAAACAAAATAGACAAGCCTTTAAGCAGGTTCATCAAGAAAAAAAGAGAGAGGACCCAAATAAACTAAATCAGAAACGAAAGAGGAGATATTACAATTGATGCCACAGAAATACAAAGGATTATAAGACACTACTATGAAGAACTGTATGCCAAGAAATATGAAAACCTGGGAGAAATGGACAAATTTTTTGAAAAATATAATCTTCCAAAACTCAATAAGGAAGAAACAGAAAGCCTGAACCAACCAATAACAGCGGATGAAATTAAAGCAGTAATCAAAAAACTTTCAACACACAAAAGCCCTGGTCCAGATTGTTTCACAGGAGAATTCTATAAAGCATTTAAGGGAGAACTAACACCGATCCTTCATAGACTATTCCAAAAAATCCAAAATGATGGAAGACTCCCAAACTCTTTTTATGAGGCCAGCATCATCCTAATCCCAAAACCAGAAAAAGACACAACAAAGAAAGAAAACTATAGGCCAATATCACTGATGAACATTGACGCTAAAATCCTCAACAAAATATTAGCAAACCGCATCCAG
>PVJI01034928.1:0-10079 GCA_004026765.1 Micronycteris hirsuta | reverse complement strand
GCTGGGACCTGCTGCGTGGTGCCCTCCACTCTGGGCCTCTCCCCAGGTCCCTGGCAGCCCAGGGGCACTGAGCAGGTGAGGTGCAGCCTCCGGTGAGGGAAGGCCTGAGCCCAGCATTGCATAAGTCCTCAGCCCCCAACCTGGCTCCAATCCAGACAGGTCCTCATCTTCACTCCTCTTACAGCCTCCTGGGGTCCCTCTGGGAGAAGCTCCCCTACTCCATAAGTGGCCTTGAACCAAGCAGGCTTCCAAGGAGGCTCCGGTCTTCCAGGTGGGTCCCTCCAGGGTCGGACAGCGTCCCTGCACATGCTGTAGCCTGTGAGGACAGGAAGAGAGCTGAAGAAGGGCGGGCTCCTACTCGCCACGCCCTGTGCTCCCTGGCCAGTGCAGCCATCTCCTGGCCCTGCCTCCACTTCCCGCCAGGTGAGCCCCGGGGAATGCTGCACCTGCCTGCCCACCCTCCTCCCTCACCTGGGTGCCTCACAGTCCTCCTGACCGGGTACAGGTGAGGACACACCACCTAGGGACCGTCCACACTCAGGCACGGCAGAAAGTGTGTCCAGCCCCCAGGGCTCTGCCCTCGGGAGCCTGGGAGGACAGGCTCTACTCACTTCCCACGCGCCTCTTCTTCCAGAACCCATAGACCGCCATCATCGTCACAGGCACCAAGAGGAAGGCCAGCACCCCCACGAGCACGACGGGGTTGGGATCCTGGTGCCTGAGGTGGGACAGAGCAGGGAGGTGAGCACCAGGTTCCCCCACCGCGACCCACGTCTTTCTGCACACCACACGAGAGGACTCAGAAGAGGGGAAACCCTGATGGCCCTGTAGGGAGTGATGGTCTCTCTTTCTTGGGGACCCAGCTGTGGGGGAAGGAAGTGAGGCACTCAGTTCAGCGGAGGAAGCCCGCAGATGGAAGGGAGCACCCCTCCTCTATTCCCCCAAATCTGCTAATTGTTGAGGACAGTGGCTCTAAGAGACCCCCGTTTGTGACAGAAAAGACAAAGGTCCTTATTCTGTCATAGTGACAGAGGATGTCTCCTTGCACCTTGGTCCTCTGTAACAGATGCTGCCGGTGTCCTGCCTGTATTCCTTGCCTGCATCACTTCCATGTGTACCTGATGTCAGCACCTCCATTCATATATATATTTGTTTGTTTTGGCCTGAGGACTTTCTTTTGTCACTGGCCACACATGGCTGGCAGCTCTCTACCAATGACCAACAGGAGTGGGTATATCAATACCCCAGCTTTCTTGCCATGCAGGTGGCTGCTTGACACTGGAGCCCAGCGTTCCCCACTGGGGCTGCGTTCTCACTGCCCACAGTGGCAGTGCCTGGGTTCCGCGCTCTATCAGCTGCCTTCCTTCCCTTCCCTGTCTCACTTCTCCGTGCTCTCCCTGTGTTCCAAATATGGCGTGAATCCTGGTCTCAGAGTCTGCTTCTGGAAGAACCCAAATTAAAGCATCCCCCATTCCCCATTCTCCAAGCCACCGCCCTATCTTGTCCCTACCCTCTCCTCTCCATCCACGAACCCTCGTGCTGACCCCTCCCCTGCCCTCACGGGAAGGGGTGGGCGAAAGGGGAGGTCTGCTATAACGTTTGCATCTTGAGGCACTGAGAACTGTTGCCATGCCTGCTAAAATGTCATTCAGCCCCCAGACCCGTGGGTACCTGACGGGGGATAATTTGTTGAGGAGAGATCTGCTGGTATGGCATGTTCTCGTGGTAGGTGATCTGGTGCCCAGGTGGCCAGCCTCAGTGGAGATGGATTCGGGGCCAGCCGAGGAGGGTCTGGCATTGCCGGGAGATGCAGTCACGGTCTGGAGCCCCTTGGTCCTTCTGGGCCCGGGGGTGGAGGGGCTGGTGAAGCTGTAGCCTGCCGTGGAGCTCAGTCGGACGGTCTCCGAGGCGGTGGAGGGCAAGAGCCTGTCCAAGGTGAGGACTCCAGGTGTGAACATCCTCACACCGGTGGTGAAAGGGGCATCAGGGCCTGAGGTGGGGGCTTGGCCTGTTGTGACGACAATTCCACCCTTGAGGATGTTGGCCAGCTGTGTAAGAGGAGTGTTTCTCTTGGTTGTGGGGACTGAGGGACCAGAGAGGGAGGAACATGAGAGTGAGTTAGGGGCCCAGGTGCTGGGATCAGATCCTGGCGACCCACCGGGCAGGGTCTGTCCTCATCTCCCCTCCTGACCTGAGACCTACGATTCTGCCCTGCTGAGGGACCAGGTGCGTGTTTGTTCAGAGGGTGATGTCAGGAAGAAGAAGTAGGCACAGTAAAGAAGGAAGAGACCTTCACAATTTCTTTAGCTTTGCCCACCAGGCCTCCTGGGCCCAGGGGACTACCCGCTTCCCATCCCCAACTCTTTCGTCACTTCTAGACCCTCCTCATTTCTGTGGGTCAAAGGGATTTCCCTACTGTGATGTTGGAGTGAGACTTTTCCAGTTGCTCCTTAATTAGCAACTGGGGTCCAGAGATGAGGACAAAGACGCATCAAAGGCCTAGATTCCAAAGAACGCCACAAGCAGCGGGGTCAGACACCTTCCTTGGGGGTTTTCTAAGAGATACCAGCCCCGCCACCCTCATCCATCAACCCAGCCCTTTACCACTCCATTTTCTAGAAGGCTGGTGTTTGGAAGGTCTAGGATAAGGAGTTGTAATTCTGAGGTCCAATCTAGGGGGCAGTGTTGGGTCTTTCTCTGCTGGGAACAAGAAAACTAGAGAGAGATGGCGGGGGTTAGAGAAGGCTGCTGCATCCCTCGGCTGTGCATGGCCAGGATCCATTCCTAAGGGCCAGGGGTCACCATGGAAGATGCTCTTTTTTGTGGGCAAGGAAACCCAGAACAAGTGGCACTGCTGAGGGTGGGCATAGAGGAAGGAGCTGACCTGGAGCCAGATCTCCCACATCATCATCCTACTGAGCAGTGGGCAGAACCGAAGGACTCCTCAGAGAGCTCACGCCTAGGTGCCTTGGGAGAGCCATTTGGACACCCTCTTCATAGAGGACCTCACAGGGTTGGGCAGAAAAGAAGTGACACCCACCAAGAAGAGAACTCCAACAAGGGTCAGTGAAGCCACACAACCTTCATTCCTGCCCCAGTACACCAAGGAGTTGGGGGCGAGGGGGGAAACATGGAAAAGGTGACTAAGAGAAACCCACTTCCCCGCCTCCAGTGATGACAGAGAAGGAGTTAGGCAGCAGGCTACTCCTCCTTCCCATTTCGGGTGCCTCGGGCCATGAAACCTGGTCTTCAAGGAGGAGTAAAATGGAGCATATATTGCTAGATGATTCTGGTTTTTAATTGGGCTGAGGATTTTTTATTTTCTAATACATGAACAGGTCTGCAAATTTGGAATCTCCCAAAGTTGTCATTAAGAGATGCAAAGTGAAATTGGACACAGTACAATGCCAGATTCATGTTTGTGTCCCGACAAGTTAAAACTTCAGTAAACTGGTTTCGACCACTTCCCCGGGTCTAAATTAGAACTGGAGAGTGGAGGAAGGAGATTGAGCTGCACACCTTAGAGAGAGCAGTTGGCCTCGTTCAGACCCAACAGAAGATGGGGACGCAGTGGGTTGGGGGAACAGAGAAGAATGGGTAATGAACTTCGGAATCATGGGCTGCTTTTCTCAGGCCCTTTCGCTGGCCATTCACCCTTTTCCATCCACAAACACGGGAGGACCTTGGGGCCAGGTTCTTGGCCCTCCTCTCTTCTTCTTCTACACTCAACAGGGAGCTTATATCTTCTTGAATTTTCAAGAACTTTATCAAGATGTAATTTACATCTCTGATAATACACCCATTTACAGTGTCAAATCCAGTGATTTTTAGTAAACTCACAGACTCCCACCACCATCGTCACAACCGATTTTAGAATAGTTTCATCATCTCAAAAAGAAACTCCTCACCCGTTGGCCATTACCTCTCAGCCCTAAGCATCCATTAATCTGCTTTCTGTCTCTATAGATTTCTCTAATACCCTTGACTTTAAACCATCTTTATAGAAATACTTTCAAATATGTCCCCAGCTCTGACCTCTCACCTGAGCTTCAGGCTGCTACACCAACTGCCTGCTTCCTTTCTCCACGTGAGGTTCTAGGAGGTCTCTTCAAGGTCACATGACAAAATAGCGCTCTGCATTTTTCTCCTCCAAACGATCTCCTCTTTCAGATCTACCCTACCCAGTCCATGGTGCCACTCACTGTCCACCTTGCTGATGAAATGGCACACTTTGGGGTCATCCTTGATGTTTCGCTTTTGCTCACCTCCCTCGTGAGCAAATCCTGTCTTACTTCAAAAACGTACAGGGAGGGCAGGAGTCTGACCATCATACATTGGAGCCCCTCCACTTTTTTCCACCCCCAAGGACCACATCCTACTCCAAGACACTGTCATTTCCAGCCAGGATGCCCACAGTTTTTCTCTGCTCGTTAGCTTACCCCACCAGAATCCTCTACACAGCAGCCATTAATGTCTTAAAGATAAGCCATGACACACCTCAGTAAGCTCTGCAATAACAATTATAGTTAGAATAAACCTCAAACTCCTTTATCGTGGACTTTAGGGCTAATGCTTGACCCTCCAACCTCATCTCCTATCACTCTGCCCCACACTCAGTATGGAGAGCCACACAGGCCTGCTTTATATGGCCCTAGCTCCTTCTCACCGCAGGGCCTTTGCACATGCATTTTGCCCCACCTGGAATGACCTCTGAAGCACCTACATTTCAACAGAGCTTGAAAGCTCTCATCGCTTAGGGCTCTGCTTGGTGCCATCTGCTCAAGGAGGTCTCCCCTGAGCCCTGGTACTTCAGCAGCTCCCCCCGCCACTGAGTTACTTTCTAGTTTATCGCAGTTTTATTTTCTTAAGAACATTAATTGTCATCTGCCATTATTGTCCGATGATGTACTATTGCCTGTCATCACCCATAGAGCATAACTGTGTCTGTTTTTGCTCACCACTGTATCCTCAGGGCCTAGAATAGTGGCTGGCACATAATCAGGGCTCAATTAATATATATTAAACAGAAGACTGAAGAAAACAAAGCAGAGAGTCCTGAGTTTGAATCTCACTGTTGCCGCTTGCTAGCTCTGTTATCTTGGACAAGGTCAAAGGCACATAGGTGGTTTTAAGTCTCATTGTCTTCATCTGCAAAGTGGTGACAATCATGTTCGTGAACCTGCCTGTGAAAGCCCCCCTGTGCAACACGCCCACTGAAGGATGATTATTCTCAGTATATCCATATGCGATGTTAGTGGAGTGCAGGGCAGGAAGGACACCCCACCCTCCCGGTGCCCCAGCACGCCTGCTCACCTGGAGACACTTCCAGCTGGAAGCCCATCAGAGGGTAGAGGGTTCCGGAGCTGTTGCGCATGCACCAGTAGCGGCCCGAGTCCTGGCGCCTGAGGGCCGCCATGGTGATGTTGATCACCTTGGCCTGGGCATCGTCCTGCAGCAAGTAGCGCGGCCCCTGCACCCAGACCCGGGTAAACCCGGGCTCACACTTCTTCTTCCGGATTTTGCACCAGACCTTTCCCTCCACGTGTTTTTTGCGGCTCTTGTAGGAGCACTGCACAGACAGGGTCTCCCCTTCGAAATGCTGCACTTTGGAGTACACGCTCTCGGCGGGAACACCTGGGGAGACACGCCATGTTGGCAAAAGAGGAGGAAGGTGCCATCTCGAAACTTGAAGCTCACGGTGAACGGAGAGGAGGTGGATATTGCCCTGCAGACATGGGATTCTCAGTCTGAGGGAAAAGCAGCCCTACTCTGAGGGAGCTGCCCCAGCCTGAGGGGGAGATGCAGGCCCCCTTCTTCATGGCATTTTCTAGTCTGATGGGAACATGACAAGCCCCATCTTCAGAGTCTTGTGGGCAAGACCCAGGGCTTGACCTCAATAAGACAGACACACAAATGCAAACACAGGTCTTTAAGTTATGAAATTCCAGAGCACAAACAACTTAAGTGGATAAGAAGACCCGATCTTAATTTTAAAACATTAAGAGTAGTTATTTATTTTACAAATAGGTTCACCATAGATGTATTTTAAATAGCAAGTTGCATTGGCTCATTCTAGGTGGTGTTTAATTTTAAAGTATCTCAGCTACATAAAACCCACAGATTAAATATGCCCCAAAGTGCACAGAAACTTTCATCAGAGTGCAAGCCAAAGAATTCTACAATTATCCACTGTGCATTTCCAACACGTTGCACTCTATGCCCAGGAGTAAGATGGATGTGGGCTGTGCACTTTATGACCCACAGTCTGGTGGGGAGAGAGCAGAACTAGGTCAGGGGCGGTTGAATCGGGGGACAGGGGAGAGAGAGAGGTAGGGGGGGTCCCTCCACCCCTCTGCCTGCCGTAAGCTCAGCACTTGCTCCTTAACTCACCAGAGCCTTCTGCAAACAAGCAATACACACAAGTTACTCCCCAGTAGGACAGAACAGAGCACACATTTTGGAGTCTAAATAAACATGGGTTAAAACTCTGATTCCACCACATGAACAGATCAGGTTGGCTATGAGAACTATACCCCAGTACAGTGCCTTGAATATAGCAGGTTCTCAACGCATACTTCCTTTTCCCAAATGCAGGGAGCTCCAGCCTTCTGCGCTAGAGCCCAGAGCTGATAACCAAGGGCCTAGCATCCAAGAGATCTGCCTCAGTTTCCAACGCAGTGGCCACTGTGGTTGAGGCTCATAGTAAGGTAACACCCTCTCTGAGCATCACTTTGTCCCGCACAAACGAAACAGAATGATCCAACTCAGTTATTTGGAGGGTGGGAGGTTTGGGGGACCCCAGGATGGCTCAGGACAGGAGACATTCTTCCGCCCTGGCACAGAGAGGGAGGGGTATGTCTGGGGGAGGTGCATGGATGGGGCGACCTTGGAAAAGGGTCTCCAGGGCACTTCGTTCACTTGTGTCCACTGCCCACCCCCTCACAGGTGGTGAGGAGCAGGTTCTGCCAGCCCCCACCATGCCCAGAGCCGATCAGGAAGTGGTAACTTGGTTGCCATGGCAGCGAGGTAGGCAGGATTGGGTGACCCCCTCCCCCTTTGAAGAACATTCCTGCCTGTGGGGCGGGAGAGGGCTTCAGGGACTGCTTCCACTCGGAATAGGAGGTAGTGTCATCAGCATTCTGAGAAAAAGCTCAAAGCACACACACGTGATGCAATGATTCCTGTAACAACCAAACAGGGCCTTCCTGACAGAGGCCAAGGGAAGAGGCTTTTTGTGTGAGGAACTCGAGTGTCCCTGGTCAGAGGTCGTGAGGAAGCCACACAGAGATGGTCCAGATCCCTGTGAGATCTTGGGTAGCTTTGCCTGGGGCCAGGTATTAGGGTGCAAGCTTCTCATTGGTCTCTGGTAAGGAGCTGCTTAGGCCAGCCCAAGCTCCTCCCCACCCTCCTCCAACTCCACGAAACATTAAACAAGATCATTGGGCAAGAAATAGCCTGTTGGGAGGGTCCAGGAAAAGGCCCTGCGCCCCGCCCGCCCCCCACCTGCTCACCTGAAGCGCAGCCCTGGAGCCACAGCAGGAGGAGCAGCAGCAACAGCGCGGGAGCCATGGCTCCATCCAGCTGGGGACAGGCACGGGCCAGCAGGGGCCAGGACGCCCCCCAGATCCAGGGCCAGGGCCCCACGCCGATGCAGTCTGGACCCCTTGGGTCTGCCAGGGGAGAATCTGAACTTCTAAAAGTGAAGTTGCCCATTTAGGGAAGTGAGAAAGTCACGGGACCCACTGCAAAGGGCAGACCGCAGGAGCCCGCAGACCCTACGGGAGGGCGGCGCCGGCACTGTTTCCGCCCTCTTCCTCGGAACTTCAGGCAGGTGTGGCTGCCCCACCCAGGCTGGGCCCCGCAGCCCGGGGAGGACGCACGGGGTCTGGAGACTTCCCACACTGTCTAGATTCCCTCCTGGAAACCGGTCCAGAAAGTGTGCCTCCCATTCTGAGACAGGGATCCGTCTAGGTGCTGGTGTGAAGAGCCTAGAACCTCAGGTACAGACTTCCCTGGAAGGCCCTGGGATTCGACAGTCAGGGGTAGGGGCTGCGTGGCCAGGGAAAGGCATCTTGGGTATTACATTTTTCACAAACACACATTCAAAGGAGTTTCTTAAAAACTCACATTCATTCACTCACTCATTCGTTCATTCAACCCTCACCGAATGCATTCATTCTGGCTCTCTCTCTTACACACACACACACACACACACACACACACAGGCTCCTGGCTGGTCAGAACTGTCACTCATGCTCACACTTACAAATAACCCCCTACATGCTCAAACACAGTCTTATTTTTGTCACAGTTAGGATGATAGGGAAAAAAGATGCAAATTGTAAAACTCAGAGCATAAGGTTTGGGTTCAGGGAGGGGTTTCTGTGCTTTCACACGTGGAGGCATGTGCACACACATTCACACACACATACACAAACAACACACACACACACACACAGAGACTGTCTCTCCTTTTTGCTGTTAGCATGTCTCCCTAGCTCTATCCTTCTCACTACCTGTCCCACTGACCTGCCTACTCACCCACCAGCTCTCAGGAGACTCCTGCTCCCTCTTACAGGCTTCCTGAAGCGAAACCAGGTCCTCCCCTCCCCCACCTCTTCCCCAGAAGCCACACCCCCAGCCCCTTCTTTCTGCAGCTCTGGCCCCCAGCCAGCACCCAGGCATGCCCACTCCACTTCCTCTCCCTCAACCCTATCTCTCCTATGCAGCCGCTGGGCTCCAGCTAAAATGACCCAGCATTTGGCCCAAGACCCCACCCTTCACTTAGTCCCCAGGGCTGAGAATCAGGATACACTACTGACAGCCAGGAGCTGTGTCATCAGCTCCTGTGAGGTGTGGGGACATAGTGGAGCCCCCGACGATGTGTGCCCCCCTATTCACCTATGCCAACGTCCTCTTCCTCTGACGGGACTCAGTAAGAAGTCCTTGTGTTTGCACGGCCACAGTCTTAAACCGAGTTTGAACCTCCAAGTCCCAAACCAAGGAAGTTTTATCTTTGCTGACCCAAAACTTTTAGTCTCTTAACTTACTCGTTTATTTGTTCCTCAATCTGATAGAATTTGTCCATTCTTACAATCTAATGTGCCGTGGGTGTGCTAGGATTGGGGGTAGAGGAATGAGGTCCAGTTGTCACTCCAGACCTCTCAGCTCCCGGAAGACCCATCCTGCTTTCCTCATCCACCCTCCCTTTTCCAACACTGCCGCCCCAGCCCTCAGGTCCTGAGTTCGGAGGCCATCTCCCCTCCCCACACACATGGTATCTTCCGTCCTCCCTTTCCTTCACCCGAGCAGTGAATGGCTTCAGGAGTGGAGATGTCACTTACCCCTGGCAGGGACTCCACATACCTGGAATCAACATTGCTATTAAAGCTCTGGTATGTGACCTGGCTGGTGTGGCTCTTTGAATTGAATGCTGGCCTGTGAACCAAAGGGCCACCGGTTCGATTCCCAGTCAGGGCACATGCCTGGGTTGTGGGCCAGGTCCTTAGGAGGGGGTGTGTGAGGGGCAACCACACATTGATGTTTCTCTCCCTCTCTTTCTCCCTCCGTTCCTCTAAAAATAAATAAATAAAATATTTTTTAAAAAGCCTTGGAGTGTGCCTACATTCAGTGAGGCATTGTGAAAAGCGCCCTCTCCATCGCAGGGCGTCGAGGAGCGTGTGAGAGCCCAACCCTCTCGTTCTTCTGGTAGAGGCGGTATAAACTGGAGTCAGTGTTCCTGGAGGGAAATTTGGGAGAATTTCTCAAAATCCCTAAAAATGTGTATATGTTAGGCTTTTTCCACAAAATAATTTAATACATCATACTGTTTTTCTGTTTCTTTCTACAGGGCAGGGCAAAAGCAGGTTTACATTGGTGAGTACACAAAACACAGTTCATTATTGTATTATTATTTATTAATTCTTATATTGGTTTCCATGCGAGCAACTGTAAACCTACTTTTAACCCACCCTGTGTTTCCATTTTAAAAATTAAAGCCTGATTTACACAGAATAAAATCCATTCTTTTCCGTGGGAAGTTCTGGGAATTTCACATGCCCACAGGGATTTGTAACCAC
>PVJI01034927.1:0-10085 GCA_004026765.1 Micronycteris hirsuta | reverse complement strand
AGAATAGAAATTTAGAATCTAAAATTTTGTGTTGTTCCCAAACATGAGATCTCAAACTCCACTGTACATTGAAATCATCTGGGCAATTTTTAAAAATCCCAATGTTCAGGCTACACTCTATACAATTAACTCAGAACATATGGGGGTGGGACACAGCTACCAGTTGTTGTTGTTGTTGTTGTTGTTGTTTTTAACTCCCAAGTGACTCTAAAATGTAGCCAAATTCAATAATCAGTGCTCTAAAGATATCTTATTTTTCCCCATAAACTGTTAGAATTGAGAAATGAGGGAAGTTTCTGCAGAAGTGAATTACAAGGAATTGCTAATCTGCAAATTCCCAGCTGGAAACCAGAAATGTAACAGCAGTGATTCAGAGCCTAAACTCTGAAGTCAGACTGACCTAGACTAACTGTCAATGGTACCCTTTCTTATCTGTGTGGCTGTGGACCCGTTTCCTGGGCTTTCTGAAGTTCACCCTCATCTCTGTTAAGTGGGGACAGAGCAGTAAGTAATTCTCTGCTCTGCACAGTGGTGCAAATTAGTGACATAACCCAAGTAAAGAATTCAGCAGTGTCTGTTACAAAGCCAAAGCCCACTACAATGTTAGCATCACAATTCCTAGTACTGACTAAAATTGAGTATATATGTTTATAGATTTCTTCTGTAATGAACATATTTTTTTTGCATGTAAGTGTGGTCCACAGACAAAAAAGAACACAGCTTAGGTCAGAAATAGAGGCATTTTGCCAACAGAATAGTGACTGACTAGCAGACAACCAAAACAGAAATAATGGTAATTACCTCCTTCTTACAAGATATTAAGAAAATATCAACAAAACTAATTAGGGAAAAAATGTCCCCCCGTAATGGCACTGTGTCTAGCCTTCCCCAAAGCAGGAATATGAGATGGTAAAAGGCTTGCCAGAGTTAAGAGCATCAAATGCCAGTAGATATCATGCTTAAACTACACAAGATAAATGGTTGCTCATTTTAACTCATATTTTTTGATTCTGCAATGAAGGAAACTCTACAACCTTCTCTGGTAATTTTAAATGTCCAACAACTTTTTTGTTAGGCAATTCTTATTTCAATTCTAAAGTTCTTTATAACAAACTGATCACATTGGCCCTACTGCAGTAATAATTGTTTAATCTTTAGTAATTAATCCTGAACTGCCATGAGTGAAATAGAAATTCACGTGCAGTGAGCAGCCTTTCTTGGAAAGCAGGACAAACAGAAAGTTTAGTTGTGCTATAATAATTTTTATTGTCTATATTTAGTATAACTCAGGGACTACAACTCGACTTTTCTGAAAAATTGAATCAGGTATAATGCCTTTTTAATTCTAAATTTGCTAGAACTGTAACTGCCAACTGCTTAGTCTTAATATACCTCTTCAATCCTTCCTCATAAAACCTATATCCAACTCTTAAATTATGTATGTTGCTTTTTTTCATTCTTCCTTTATGGAATGAAATAAATCACTTTGACAATATAAATGTGCCAAATATAGTCAGGCATCTTAAATGACTATTTTGAGGGCAGAGATACTTACACCCATATTTCAAAGACTGAACTGGAGACCTCTACCCCTCTAAGAGTACAGGTCCTTAACTATGCACTGCATTTGAATCCAGCCAAGAGTTTTTTTCCAAAACATCCAACCATGCTCCATACCAGACTTAGTGAATTGAAATCTCACTTGCAATGAAGGCGTAGATTATTTCAGATGCTATCACAGTTTGGCAAAGTTACACAGGTGACTCTGGCGCACATCCCTGTTTATCGACCACGAAGGTAGCAGTATCCAACTTTCCCATTAGTAAAATCAGGATCTCATCTAAATAATGTAAAGAAAGTGCTGTAGTGGATTGGGTGGTCCCACATTTTCATGTGGAAAAGCCAGGAGGAGCAATTATGGAGCAAGACAGACCATGCAACCCAGGGTTCCAGTGTGGGAAACTAGAGTCTTAAAACCTCTGGCTGTAAAAACCCATGGGAGTGGAAGAAACTCCCAACCTCAAAGGAGAGTTTGTTGGAGAGACCCACAAGGCCCTAGAATGTACACAAACCCTCCCACTGAGGAATCAGCACCAGAAGGGACCAATTTGCTTGTGGGTAGCAAAGGAAGTGACTGAAAGCCAGTGGAAAGCAGACAGAGAGCTGAACAAGTGGCACTGTTCCCTCTCTGATGCCTCCCCACATACAGCGTACAACACAGTGAGGTTGCCATGCCCTGGAAAATACCTAAGGCTCCTCCCCTTAAAATAACAGGTGAGCAGAAACAAAGAAATATGGCCCAAATGAAAGAACAGATCAAAACTCCCAAAATAGAACTATGTGATCAAGAGATAGCCAACCTATATCAGATGCAGAGTTCAAAACACTGGTAATCAGGATGCTCACCGAAATGGTTGAGAATGGTCACAAAATAGAGGAAGAGGTGAAGGCTATGCAAAGTGAAGTAAAGAAAAATATACAGGGAGCCAACAGTGAAGAGGAGTAAATTGGGACTCAAATCAATGATTTGGAACAGAAGGAAGAAATAAACTTTCAACCAGAACAGAAAAAGAAACAAGAATTCAAAAAAATGAGGAGAGGCTTAGGAACCTCTGGGCCAATTTTAACATGTTCCAACATCCAAATCATAAGATGTTCCAGAAGGAGAAGAGGAAGAGCAAGAAACTGAAAACTTATTTGAAAACATAATGAAGGAAAATTTCCCCAATCTGATGAAGGATATAAACATGCAAGCCCAGAAAGCTCAGAGAGACCCAAAGAAGTTGGACCCAAGGTACATCACAATTACATCACCCAAGATTAAAGAAAAGGAGAGAATCTTAAAAGCAGTAAGAGAAAAGGAAACAGTTACCTACAAAGAATTTCCCACAAGAAGACTAGCAGCTGATTTCTCAAAAAAAAAAAACAAAACAAAAAACCTTGCAGGCAAGAAGGGACTGGAAGAAGTATCCCAGGTCGTGAAAGGCAAGGACCTACATCCAATATTACTCTATCCAGCAAAGCTATCATTTAGAATGGAAGGGTAAATAAAGTGCTTCCCAGATAAGGTCAATTAAAGGAGTTCATCATCACCAAGTCCTTACTATATGAAATGTTAAAGGGACTTACCTAAGAAAAATAAGATGATTAAAACTAGGAACAGTAAAATGACAGCAAACTCACAACTATCAACAACTGAACCTAAAACAAAAACAAACAAACAAACAAAAAAACCCCAAATAAACAGGAACAGAATCACAGAAATGTAGATCACATGGAGGGTTATCATCAAGGAGGGGGGAAAATGGGGGGAAAGGTACAGGGAATAAGAAGCATAATTGGAAGGTACAGAATAGATAAGGGGAGGTTAAGAACAGTATAGGAAATGGAGAAGCCAAAGAACATGTATGTATGACTCATGAACATGAACTAAGGTGGGGGGATGCTGGTGGGAGGGGAGGTACCTCAGAGGGGGATAAAGGGGAGAACAAAATGGGACAACTGTAAATGCATAATCAATAAAATATACTTAAAACAACAAAACTTTGTTTAAAAAATGCTGTAATCATTACGGCTCCCTATCTCCCTTTTGAGCACCCTTGTACTCTCAAATCTCCAGTGTTCTCACCTGCCTCTAATAGTATACCTTTGTGTGGGACCAATCTAAATTAGTCTACCACCTACAGCACCCCACATGATATAACAGCGATCCCAAAATGAAGATCTCTGATTTGTTTGTTGGGCCATTATGTTTGAACCCTAAAGTGCTGTGTTATAAAACAACAACAACAAAATTAAAGCCCACATTAGACAGGTACTTTGCTCACTCACGGTACAAGCAGTTTAAACCTGCCTTCTTCAGCTGGCCATTTCATATACCTGTATTACCCAGTGGGCCCTGGAGGCACCTGAGGTTGCAAGTCCTATACAGACTCCTTTACCTTCTGGGGTTGATACTCCCCTATTTTATTAGCCAGTTGCCCCAAGTTCCATGTGTTTTCCAAGATGGCAATTACTGAGCTAAAAAGTCATTTTTTTCCCTGCAGTGTTACTAACAATAAAGGTTTCATGTATATTTTCTCCCAAGGGTGCTTGAATTTTAACAGAAGACTAAGAAAATACAATGCCACAACAAGTGTATTTCTGGCACCAAATTCAAAGACAGTGACAAAGGTATTTTCAACATAGTATAATTTAAATCAGCAACACCATAAACATTCATTTTATAGCTGTAAACACTGTGGAATATGCATTAAGTGTTCACAAAGAAAAACTAGTTCAATAAAATCCTGAAACACAAATTGCACAATATCTAAAATGATGTGGAAAAAAAACTTACAAAGATGTAATGGACTAATGGTAAGGATGAGATTGACAGGTAATTCACACATATGTAAGAACCTCAATATTAGTCTGCAGGTTAAATTTACAAAATAACTCTGCTATTCAGACAGTGCACTGTGTAAGTAGAATCTTAAATCGTTTTGCTTGGTAGTATTCCCTTTTGGAATGATCTAAAACTAACAAGCAAAATAGAGATAGACTTATAGATAGAGAGCAGTCTGACATCTGGGTGGGGGGTTGCTTAGGGGCTAAAGGGATGGAGGGATTGAGCAAAAAATAAATAATGAGAAAGAAGTCATGGACATGGACAACCATGTGTTGATTGCTGGGGGACTGGGGGACGGGACGGATGGAAGTGGAAGAGGGTATAGGGGGGATAAATGGTGATGGAAAAAAACAGAAGAAAATAAAGAAAAAAAATGCGTATGTAACAAAAAATTCTTTTGAAAAATCTCCTCAGATGTCCGTTTAGAACCATGTTTAGATTCATACACAAACACACATATAACCCTTTATTAAGAGGCCAAAAGGATCTTTGAAAATCATTCCACACTTTTGGTTTGGGCTAGCTGATCACCAGTCTAACTGATGAGTCCTTTTGGCTGAGTAACAACTTACTGATCTCAGTATGCATTCCTGTAATGTAGACTAGGAAGTACGAAACATCCCCACAGTCTCTCAAAATAAAGAGGCAAGAACTGGTCATGAGCATAAGGAAGTCTGCCCCAGGGATGCTTATATTCCCACCTAAGGAGAAGTTACATATATCATTTGCATATGGTATTTATTTTTTAAAAAATGAAGTAATTACCTATATATTGACATAAATAATTGAGAACTGTTTAGCATAGATATGAAATATTACTCACTTGTGACAAGATTCTACAAAAAAGTGAAAATACTGAAAAAATTTCTAATGGAAACTTTTTGAAAATATGTAACACAATTATTCTGAGAAAACAATGAACTACAGAATAAAAAAAAGACCTGTGGATGAGAGTGGAAGATCTCTGCCAATAGTATGTCTGTCTTCCTGTCTACGGGAATACTTGACTACAAACTTCTGGCACAAGGCTATATATATCTTCTTGATTCGCCCATCATCTTTTTAAATTAAGTATAAAGTTAATTTTGTTACAACACATTGAAGAGGAAAAAAATGTAGAAGTTAAATGAGTTGTCCACCATTAGTTAATATACTTCCTATATGAGGAGTTAACAAAAAAGTACCTGCATTGCTTTTACAAGTTAAAAAAAGATTATTTCTTCACTGTAAAATTGAATTGAGTAACTATGGTCAACTCAGTTAATGCTTTTCCTTCAAAGCTTCTGCATACCCAGGCTGTGTTTAAGAAGAAATACAGAGGAGAGGCAGAGTTAAAATTAGAAAACAATATTTTTAGGGGTGCCAACTGAAGAATGTGGGGTCAGAGAAGAGGATCAGAAATATCTGCTTTAAAATACTTAAGATAAAATAGGGAGAAAAGAGAGTAGATGAAGCAAGTGTTGCAACAAGCCTGGCAGTGAGGAAGTAGGAGTCCAGCACAGTTACCCTGAGGTAGGTTATATCTGAAATTTTTCATAATTAAATAAAAATGTTCTCAAGCATTTGTGAACCCCCAGCAAACTTCTTCAAGGATCGAACAAGGTAAGGGACCTGGTGTCTTAGTCTCATATCAGCCCTATACAACCCTTGGCCCTGAACTCACCTTGTAGACCCAAGTCTCTGACCTCTTATCTCCCTCCCCCCTATCAAATTCAAATCAGATGAATAATGTGGTTCCCTTGCTCAAGTGACCTACAATGTCCTCAGAAGCTAATGAATTAAAACTTCTGATTACTGGTGGAGATGGGGTGGGATGGATGCAGCTGAAGAAAGCTATGCAAATCTGCTTCCAGATTTCTTGACCTTCGGTGAGTCTACTTAAAATTTGGTCAGCAGATCACAAAACCTCTTCGGCAAAGGAATCATGACTTTGGAACAATGCCATTTTCCATGTTAATTTGATTTCCTTGTATAACTTAATGTTGGATTTTTTATTGCTTTAGAATATCAAATATAAATAAAATGTAAATTCTGATACCTGTTTCTATGACAAAAAAGCCTACAAATTTTAGAGCTATTAGTACCAATATTTTCACTACATACATTGTATTTCCAAAAGATCTCACATTCTAAAAGGCAAATTTTCCTTCATTTAAATAAAAAAATCCAAAAATACGCTAAAATCAAAATTTTATAATTTTTGATAAAATATTATTGAATACTAATACTAATAATTTATTGTTTAACACAAAATAAAGATATAAAAGCAGAACCCAAACACTTTTCAAATCAGCAACTGTATTCAACATTATATAATTTATATAGTCTTAGAATTTACTAAAATGTAAAAGAGAGCAGTCTATTTAACATCTTCCCAGGACTATCCTGTCTTAGAGCTTTGCTTCAGAGCAATAATCCTGATTGTCATTTCCCAAAAGCCCCGGGTCCACCAAAGAGCCACGGGAGAAAGACAGTGAAACCATGGAGCTACAGACGGTCCCTCGCATGTTGCGCTCCTTTGCCCTGCTCTCCCTGGAAACATGGCACAGGCCTCAGAAATCAACAAGAAAGGCCTTCAGTGTTATTTGTTGGGGTATTCTATCGTTTACATATAAAAGTTACATGCATAAAAATAAACCACTGTTTTTTTGATGATGAATGAAGTTTGGATTCAAGTCAGTACTAAAAGCATTAAAATCTCTTAATACAGTATTAAATGTCTTTTAGAATTGAAATAAACTATAATTATTAATGTTTAGTCAGTTCTCATTGTAGCAGTTTCCTATTGCTGTTTTAACAAACTGTTCTTCTACAGCTGTGATGGTGACAAGTTAAAAATCAAGGTGTCCAGAGGGCTGTGTTCCTTCTGGAGGTTTTAGGGGAGAGTCCATTTCCTTGATTTTGCAGCCTTTAGAGGCCCTGGCTCACGGCCCCTTCCTCAGACCACTCCAGCCTCCTTCCACAGTCACAGCTCCTCTGACTCCAATTCCTCTGCCTCCCTCTGACAAGGACCCCCGTGATTACACTGGGCAAGCTGCAGATATTCCAGGATAATTTCATCTCAAGATCCGTAACATAACCACAGCTACAAAGTCACTTTTACCATATAAACTGACATTGACAGGCTACCGGGGGATTAGGACATGAACATCTTTGGGGTGTTCAACCTACCACACCCAGAAAATAAACGTAATTATAAATTTTCTGGTTATTATAATGAACTGGTAAATCAATGACACTTGTAATCTATTTTCTTATTATAGTTATAATTTCAAATAATACGCAGGGATACAATTTTTCTTCAAAGAAACTGATACTTAAGTTCATAAAAACGGGATAATTAGGGAGCTCTAATGATCATAAACAGAACAATTACTGTATTTTTCCTGTGTATAATGCTCACCCACGTTTTTGGCCCAAACTTTCAGGAAAAAACTTTCTTTTTAATATTTTAATTCAACTTTTTTAATTTATATTTAGATACTTGTTTTTTGTATTATAAAGGAATTTTGACATTTATTGTTGAACATATTATAGCACAAGAAATTTTATGTAATAAATAATTACAAAACACAAGAACTACAAAATATTCTAGGTACTACCCATGTATAATGTGCATCCTTATTTTTCCCCAAAAAATTTGGGCAAAAGGGTGCACATTGTACATGACAAAATATGATACATCCTGTGCATCGTACAATTTGAAGTGCTTCGCTGTCAATATGGTCACATACATTATCTCACTTAATCTTTCATATATTTGGCCTGCATGATAGGTAAAAAGAAATTAATTTGTTTAAAATCGCAAACTCTGTAAGTAGCAGTCAGAGGGTACACATTAAATCTTCCCACTTCAAATCACAATCTCTTTTTTCTGTTATTCCAGACAAGCAGTCCTGGTTCCCAGCTGCCTTCAGGTGGACCATAGGACCTGCCTAAAAACAGCATCCATTGTGCTGCAACTGGATATATGTAGCTCTAAGAAATGACCTGTTATCAATATAATTAATAGAAAATAAAAGAATTAAGACAGTGAAAGTTTCAATTAGTAATAACAAAATAATATTTACCATTAAAACTTTCAAAATAATTAAACTATAACTTCATTTAGCTCTAACTGTACCTAATTATTAAAAATATACTTGCTTATTGAAAATTGGTAAGAAAAAAACTAAAAATAACTGACCAGCACCCTAAGACCAGCCCCCAATCAATTAATATTTTTTAATTTTTAATGTTAATTTTGTAATGTTATTACAGTTGCCCTGATTTTTCCCCCTTTGCCTCTTTCCACAAAGCTTCTCCCACTCCCTCAGGCAATCCCCACACCACTGCTCAGGGCCATAGGTCATGCATGTAAGTTCTTTGGCTACTCCATTTCCTATACTGTACTTTACATCCCCATGGCTATTCTGTAACTACCTAAATGTTCTTTTTTATCCCCTCACCTCCTCACTCACTCTCTCACGACCCCCTCCCATCTGGCAAACATCAAAACCCTCTCCATATCCACAATTCTGTTTCTGTTCTTCTTGTTTGCTTAGTTTGTTTTTTAGAATCAATTGTTGATATATATGTATCTATTGCCATTTTATTGTTCATAGTTTTAATCTTCTTTCTCTGAAATAAGCCCCTTTAACAGTTCATATAATAATAGTTTGGTGATGATGAACACCTTTAGTTTTTCTTGTCTGGGAAGCACTTTATCTATCCTTCAATTCCAAATAATAGCTTGGCTGGGTAGAGCAATCTTTGCTGTAGGCACCTGCTTTTCATGACTTCGAATATTTCTTGCCAATCCCTTCTTGCCTGCAAAGTTTCTTTTGAGAAATCAGCTGACAGACTTATGGCAATTCCCCTGTAGATAAAATAAACTGCTTGTCTCTTAATGCTTTTAAGCTCTGGCATTTTAATTATGATGTGTCTTGGAGTGTGCCTCTTTGCATCCATCTTGTTTGGGACTCTCTGGGCTTCCTGGACTTGCATGTTTATTTCCTTTAACACATTAGGGATGTTTTCTTTCATTATTTTTTCAAATAGATTTCCAATTTCTTGCAGTTTCTCTTCTTCCCCTTCTGGTACCCTTAGGATACGAATGTTGGACCTCTTGAAGTTGTCCCAGAGGCTGCTTTCATTATCTTCCTTTTTTAAAATTCTTTTTTCTTCCTGTTGTTCTGATGGCTTGCTTTTTGCTTCCTTATGTTCCACATCATTGATTTGATACTCAGCTTTATCCACTCTATGGTTGTTTCCCTGCAAATTATTATTTCAGTTAGTGTTTCCTTCGCTTCTGAGTGGATCTTTTTTACGCTGCTGAGGTCCTCACTAAGTTCCTTGCACATCCTTATAACCATGTTTTACACTCCGCAACTGCTTGATTGCTTATCTCCATTTTGTTTAGCTCTTTTTCTGGAGTTTTGATCTATACTTTCATTTGGGCCCTGTTTCTTTGTGTCCTCATTTTGGCAGACTCCCTGTGTTTGTTTCTATGTATTATGGAGAGCTGCTATTACTCTATGTCTTGGTAGTGGGGCCTAATGTAGTAGGTGTCCCATACAGTACAGTGGCACAGCCTCCCCTGGCACCCAAGATGGGTACTCAAGGTATGCCCCTTGTGTGGGTGGAGTGCAACTTCCTCTTGTAGTTAGCTTTGATTGCTGTTTCAAGGTCAATGGGAGGGATTACCCAGGCCAGT